>PVJA010044512.1:0-16125 GCA_004027025.1 Myocastor coypus | reverse complement strand
AAAAAAAAAAAAAAAAAAAAAAAAAAAAAAAAAGAACTATGATGTTAAAAAGTAAACAATTTTATTTATTTTTAAAAAGAGTTTTAGAAATACATAGGAAATGTATAAAAGGAAATATTTAATCCTAGCATTTTGGAGGCTGAGGCAGTAGGAACATGTGTTTAAGACCACATAGTGACTTCAAGGCAGTCTAGTGGACTGCATGGTGAGACCCTGTCTTAGGAAAAAACCCAATAATAATAATAACAACAGCAACAGAGAAAACCCCATCTTGGTGTATGCCCTTACATTTCTGTGTAAGGAAATTTACATTTAAAACAAAGTGAGAGTTCTAACAGCTCCCGGTGTTGGTGTCGGGGTCCAGCTGCCAAGTTCAAGCCAGCAGGAGGCACATGGAGTGCTGCAGGCTGAACAAATTGGGTTCCAGCCTCACAGCCACAAACCAGTCTGAACTGCAGTGGAGGTAAAGGTTCCTGGGATTACCTACTAAAGGCTAGCTGGGATTGTCCACTAATTATCCAGCTGTAAGGCTAGAGCTGGCACGTGGGGACTAATCAGCTCACATGTGGATTCTGTCTATAGACATCTACCAGTGACAGCAGAGACAGCAGAGACATACCTTGAAATGGACACTTTTTCCTTTGTCCTCCAGCCTTACTTCTTTTTTTTTAAAATTGTCCTAAATTGTTTATTGGGTTATGAATTTTACAAACATCACTTAATATTATTAGCGGTAACGGTGGAGCTGGAGAGTATTGTGCCTTCTCCAAGCCGCACGGTGAGAACCACCAACAGTGTGGTGGACCTTGTGGCCCTTTCCAAGGCTACCACTCTTGCGGCCTGCAGACGTCAGCCCACGCATCTCCCGGTGCTTACGGACTGGTTTGGTGATCCACTGGCTATCAGGATTTCTCCTAATGACTTTCTGGAATGGGTCAATAAGGTTAATCTCAAAGAATTTGTATGTGGAATCTTCGCCAACCCAGTAAGAATTTAGAACTCTCAGAGCCCCACAATGGCATCCAGCTTGCTCTTCAGCAACAGACTGAAGGCTTCGTGCAAACTTCAGCTGGTTAATGCCATGATGGACAGGCTTGCCGTAAGTTGCTCCCTTAGGAACTGGACGTTTATGGCCACCACGGCGCATGGGAATCCTGTATGTGACATGCCCTTGTTTGGCCTCGTATCCCAGTCTTGGAGCTTTGTCGGGCTGGGTAAGGGAAGGAGCCCTGTGGAGCACCGAGAGCTGGCGGTACTGTCAGCAGCGGACCCGCAGCAGAAAGCACATCACATCGGACTGCTTGTTCCTCCACAGCTCCTGGATGTACTTGTACGCACTCATCTTGGCTTACCTGATGGCTACCGCCAGACCTCCAGCCTTACTTCTTATTTCTTCCTTCTTTTCTATTTCTCAATTTCCCTCCCTAACCCCTTTTAAATTTTCTCCCCTGGTGGTAAAATTGTTGTATTGAGGGCTTATTTACTGGTTACAATTTTCTGGTTTATTTTAGATTTTGTTATATAGGCAAATCAATAAATGTAATGCATCATATTAACAGCCAAAGACAAAACCATGTGAACATCTCCACAGATGCAGGAAAAGCTTTTGATAAAGCCTAACACACGTGCATGATAAAAACCCTGTAGAAAATTGGAGTACATGGTCTTTATCTCAATGTGATAGAAGCCATCTATGACAAACCAACAGCCAATATCATACTAAATGGACAAAAGCTGAAAGCTTTCACTCTAAAATCAGGAATAAGACAAGGATTACCACTGTTATCACTCTTATTTAGAATAGTTCTGCTGGTTTTGTTTGTTTTGTTTTGGACTGGGGATCAAACTCAGGACCTTGTGCTTACCAGGCAGGCACTTAAGCAGCTGAGCTGTGTCCCCAGCCCCTCCATATAGTTCTGGAAATATTAGCCAGAGCAATTAGACAGGAGAGAGAAATCAAAGGAAAGGAGGAAGTTAAATTATCATTATTTGCAGATGACATGATACTCTACATATGAGACTCCCAAAACTCCACCAAAATACTACTAGATTTAGTAACCAAATTCAGTAGTGTGGGCCAGCGAGATGGCTCAGTGGTCTAAAGCGTCTGTGGAGGAAACTTAAGGCCAGCGCTGTGACCGCTCCTCGATCCCTGGCACCACATGCTGTGCACCCCCACCCCAGGGTGGGCTGAGCCAGCCGTAACACAAATAAATGAGGTTTAAGAGAAATAAATAAAAAAAAATTAAAAAGAAAACAAAAACAAACAAACAAACAAACAAAAACAAATTCAGTAGTGTAATTGTATGTAAAATCAATATTCAAAAATTAGTAGCTTTCCTGCAAACAAAAAGTCACTGAGAGAGAAATTAGGGAAATATAGCTGGGTGTGGTGGCTCATGCCTATAATCCCAGCACTCAGGGAGGCTGAGGCAGGAGGATTGGTGTGAGTTCCAGACCAGCCTGAGCTACAAAAGTGAGCTCAAGGCCAGCCTGAATTGCATAGCGAGACCCTGTCTCAAAAAGACAAAAAAAAAAAAAAAAGAAATTAGGGAAATAATATAGTTTGTAATAGCATCCAGAAAATGAAGTACCTTAAGCCGGGCGTGGTGGCTCATGCCTGTAATCCCAGCACTCGGGAGGCTGAGGCAGGAGGATCGGTGCGAGTTCGAGACCAGCCTGGGCTACAGAAGTGAGCTCAAGGCCAGCCTGAACTGCATAGTGAGACCCTGTCTCCAAAAGATTAAAAAAAAAAAAAGAAAAAAAAAGAAAATGAAATACCTTGGTATCTAACAAAGGACATAGTTTGCATTGAAAACTATAGTACTCTGAAAAAAAGGAGATTAAACAAGATATCAGAAAATGGAAAGATATCCCTATCCCTTATTCTTGAAAATAGTCTTAAATTTATTTAGAACCAGAAGAGACCTAGAATAGCAAAGGAAATTCTGGCAAAAAAAAACAAGGCCAGATATCACAATCCCAGACTTGAAATTATACTACAAAGATACTTTGATATAAGCAGTGTGGTACTGAAAAAAAGAAAAGAAAAGAAAACAACAATAACATCAAACACCAAAAAACCAGACCCGAGGTTGCGTGGAACAGAAGACAGAAAGAACTCCAAGAATATTCATCCCCCTTATCCTTTTTTTTTTTTTTTTTATGGCTAGCTCAGCCTGCCGTGGGGGTGGGGCTGGTGCAGCATGTGGTGCCAGGGATCGAATCATGGTCTCTGCTGTTGCCTAAGCTTTCCCAAGCAGGCGCTTTAGACCACTGAGCCATCTTGTTGCCCACCCCTTATCCTTTACGAAGAAGCCTGACTCCTTCACTGAAGAAAAATCACTTCTTGAGTACATGGTTCTAGCTTTTCACATGATTAAGATTAAGACTAAACCTATGTCTTTCACCATACATTAAGCTAAAACAAACAAACAAACAAACAAACAAACAAGGACCAAAATGTAAATGTTAAAACAGAAGCTGGGTGTGGTAGCACACACTTGTAATCTCAGCACTTGGGAGGCTGAAATAGGAGGATAAGTGTGAGTTTGAGACCAGCCTGGGCTACAAAAGTGAGCTCAAGGCCAGCCTGAATTGCATAGTGAGACCCTGTCTCAAAAAAACAAAAACAAAAACAAAAATATCCCAGAAACACTAAGTCTGCTGGAGAGTAGAATAGGTGGACCTTTCTTTAAAAAATATTTTATTTGGTACAGCATCTCACTATGCAGTGCTCAGTGTGCCTGGGGTTCCAGGGCTAGTAGGGCATACAGTACTGGGGATTGAACTCAGGTCCTTATGTTTGCCAGCCAGGCACTTAGACCACTGAACTTTCTTCCCCAACCCTAATAGATAGAACTGTTGAAAACATTTGTGTTGGCAAAGATTTCGTGAATAAGCCGGGCGTGGTGGCGTACGCCTGTAATCCCAGCACTTGGGAGGCGGAGGCAGGAGGATCGGTGTGAGTTCGAGACCAGCCTGGGCTACAAAAGTGAGCTCAAGGCCAGCCTCAACTGCATAGTGAGACCCTGTCTCAAAAAGACAAAAAAAAAAAAAAAAAAAAAAAAAAGATTTCGTGAATAAATCCAGACTCACACAGGAACTGTCAAAAAGAATCAACAACCAGGTTCTAATTTTATTTAAAAATTTTTAAAATATTTATTTTTTGTCTTTTTGAGACAGGGTCTTGCTATGCACCTCAAGCTGGCTTGTAAGCTCACTTTTGTAGACTATGCTGGTCTGGAACTCACACTGATCTTCCTGCCTCAGTCTCCCAATTTCTGAGCTACCTTGCTGCCCTGGTTCTTATTTTATTGCAAAGCATTTGCACAGCAAAAGAAATTACCAACAGAATGAAGAGATAATGCAAAGTATGGGAGAAAATTTTTGCTAGCTATTCCTCAGGCAAAGGAATACTATCTAGAATATATAAAAAACAAAAAGCTGGGTGTAGTGGTGCATGTTTGTAGTTCCAGCACTTGAGAGGCTGAGTCAGGAGGATCGGTGCAAGTTCAAGACCAGCCTAGGCTACAAAAGTGAGCTCACAGCCAGATTGAACTGCATAGTGAGATCCTGTCTCAAAAAGACCCCCCCCCAAAAAAAAATCCCCCAAATTTAAAGACCTGTTTTGTTTGTTGTTGTTGAGACAAAATACCTGATGCCAAAATTAAGGAAGAGGGAAGGGGCTGGGGAGATAACTCAGTAGATTAAGTGCTTGCCTGGCAAGCACATGGGCCTGAGTTCAATCCCCAGTTGAAATGATGATGATAATAATGATAATAATGAAGGAAAGGTTTAGTTAGCTCACAGTTTGTGGAGGTTTTAGTCCATACTTGCTTACTTGGTTGACTCCAATGCATGCGTGGCATGGCACAGGGGCAAGAGTTCATGGTTATGGACAGCAGCAAACAGCAAGAGCATAAAGGGAGGAGCAGCAGCAGAAAGCAAGCCTCTTTCCTTGCCCCAGGGTGGGCATAGCACTCACACCCATAATCCCCGCATTGGACCACGAATCAACAACTCTAGAAGTCTGCTCCATGACTGCATGAGGCTTTGTGGGGACATCTAGACATAAACCATAGCAACACTCAATCCACAAATAGCTATCTCAGATGAATAGACACTTGTCAGATAAAAAAAAATACAAATGGCAAATGTATGAACAAAATATTCAGCATCAGTGGTTATTCTAGAAATGCAAATTAAGACAATGCTGAGACATGCCAGAAAGAATAGCTGTTATCAGAAAACAATAACGGAGCTTGCTAGATACCTCAGTGGACTAAAGCCCCTGCTTAGGCAGGCACCGGGACTGGAGTGGATCCCCAGTGTGCTGTGCCAGCCTCACCCCTGGGGCTTGCTGAGACTGCAATTGAGACAGCATGGGGGCATGCACCTGTAGTCCCAGTGCTTGGGAGGCTGCATACAGGAGGATCATTATGAGTCTGATGTGTATAGTGAGATCCTGTAATCCTTGTGCTAAACATAATAATAATTTAAAAAAGAAAACAATAACTAATGGTACTGGAGCTGTGGGGAAAAAGGAACACTTCTCCACTGTTGGTGGGAATGTAGACAGGTGCAACTACTGTAGAAATCAGTGTGGAGAGTCCTCAATAAACTAGGACTAGAGGTCCCATTTGACTCAGCTATTCCTCTTGGTATCTTCCTAAAAGAATTTAAAGCATCAGTGATACATGTAAACCCATGTTTACAGTGGCATAATATGTAACAGCTACATCTTGCAAAGGCCCAAATGTCTGCCAACCAGTAAGTGGATAAAGAAGTTTTTTTTGAGCCGGGCATGGTGGCTCACGCCTGTAATCCCAGCACTTGGGAGGCTGAGGCAGGAGGATCAGTGTGAGTTCGAGAACAGCCTGGGCTGCAACAGTGAACTCAAGGCCAGCTTGAACTGCATAGTGAGACCCTGTCTCAAAAAGATAAAAAAAAAAAAAAGTTTTTTTTTTTTTTTTCTGGGGCACCCGGGGTTTGAACTCATGACCTTGCACTTGGCAGGCAGGCACTTGTGCCATGGAGCTATTGCCCAATCTCCCCCTCCTTTTAATGCAGATGTTTCAGTTACTCTTCTCTCAGGCAGATTTTTTTTTCTTTTCTTGCAGTACTGGGGATTGAACTTAGGACCTTTTGCTTGCCAGGCAAGCACTTATTCTACTGAGGTAGCTCTCCAGCCCTACTCTTCTCTCATTGTTTGGACAAATACCCAAAACCCAAACTGAAGGAAGGAAAGATTTATTTAGCTGATAGTTACTGGAGGTCTCAGTCCATACTTAACAGGCTCCAAGGCAGAGTGGCACAGGGCAGAGAGTAGCTGTTCATGGCAGCGGCAAAGAGCAAGAGCAAGATGGAGGAGCAGCAGCAACAGTGACTACAGAGAGCAAGTCTGTCTCGCTTAAGTTGCATTCAGACTATCTGCCCCAGGCCGGGTGTAGTGCTCACACCATAATCCTAGCAGCACTCACACCCATTATCCCAGTGGATCATGAGTTAATCACAAACTCCATGACTGCCTGAGGCTTTGGGGGGACACCTAGACAACCATAAAACAAGGAAAACTATTCTTTAATGAAGAAGGATAAACTTGAGGTATTTGTAGCAAAATGCACCTTGAAACCATACTCTTAAGTGAAATATATCAAACACACATGTTTATCATATGGCTTCTCTGCTGTGAGAAACCAAAAGTGTAAATGAAGCGTAAAATGTATAATGGACGTTGGGAAATGGGAAAAAAATGTTCCAATGAGAAGGCAACGAAAGAGGAGGGGAGGGGAAAAGGAAGGAAGGAACAAGAAAAAGAATAGAAGGAAAAAATAGAAGCTCACACACAAGGAATGACCCCCCCCCAAAAGTTATTTTTTTCAGTTTTTAAATTCTTTCAAGCTCTAGATCCTCATAATCATGCCGTCTATCCTAGTTGATAAGCAGCCAGGGAATACACTATTTTCTTCAGCTACCAATTCTTTTCTTTGCAGGCTGAGGATTGAAACCAGGGCCTCCTGTATTCCAGGGAGGCCCTCTACCACCTAGTGACATCCCTACCTCTCCACCAACTTATTCCTAGGCCTCTTAAGTGTATGTCTTATTCGAATGTGTAGTTTCCTGTGAAAGTAGCTAGCTTGCCTTGTGCTCTGCTTTTAGTTAGGTCTTTGCATGTGATGTTTAATCGTGACAGGCACCCTGTGGGATGGGAATGCTTATCCTTTTAGGATGAGAAAACTGAGGCCTCTAACAGTGCTGGGGATCAAACTCTGGCCCTTGGCAGGCCAGCAAGCACTGTACCATGAGCTGCACCTCTGGCCTTCATGCCTAGGTCTTCCTGCTGCCATAACCTGTGCTTCCCACTCTGTCTCACAGCCTCCAGAGAGTAATATTATAGGCACAGATGGATACAAGAGGATTTAAATCGGCCGAATATCGTTCTTGTATTGACGGGGGCTTCATTAGTGAAAACAAAAGGGTATATGTAGGACTTGTAATGCCACACTACCAGATTAACTTGGGTGGTTCACTAAAGCAAAACATGCCAAAATTTAATGTTGACTTTCAGTTGTCTATCAGCATGGTTTAAGTAGTTTTCATTGTGTCTTTGGGAGTTTAAATTAATACTTATTTCTTTGAACAGTGGGCCACACTACGAATTGAAAAAGGTGCCCCAAAGGAGTCAGTGCTTAAAAATCCAGCTTCTGTTGGTAAGTCTTCCTTTTTTTTAACTTTTTGTTTGTTTGTTTATTTATTTTTATGGCTGGCTCAGCCTGCCCTGAGGGCAGGGCTGGCGCAGCATATGGTGCCAGGGATTGAACCATGGTCCCTGCAGCTGCCAAAGCTTTCCTAAGCAGGCGCTTTAGACCACTGAGCCATCCTGCTGGGCCCAATTCTTCCTTTTCATCATAATTGTTAAAATATGAAATTGAGTAGTTTTCCCCATTTGAAATTGAAACAAGCAGAGGTGAGCACCTTCTACAGACCTTTAGTCTGTCCTTGATGCAGAGTATCAAGTGCCTGAGTGTTGGTTGATTTGTCATAAAGGTGGCTGTATGTATTGGATCACTGTATGTTCTTATAGGTGTGGCTTTCTTTCCTAAGTGCATGTGTTTGAATATGGTTTCCCATGATTCCAAAGGGGTAGTCAGTGGTTTGAAAAGGGAGATGTGCCGGGCGTGGTGGCGCACGCCTGTAATCCCAGCACTTGGGAGGCTGAGGCAGGAGGATTGGTGTGAGTTCGAGACTAGCCAGGGCTACAAAAGTGAGCTCAAGGCCAGCCTGAACTGCACAGCGAGACCCTGTCTCAAAAAAAAAAAAAAAAAAAAAAAAAAAAAAAAAAAAAAAAAAAAAAAAAAAAAAAAAAAAAAAAAAAAAAAAAAAAAAAAAAAAAAAAAAAGAAAAGGGAGATGTGGTGCTCTAGTAGCTTTTCTTTTTTTGTGTGATCTGCTCAGTCCACCCTCAGGGCAGGGCTGGCCTGGCTTGTGGTGCCAGGGATTGAACTGCGGTCCCTGCACTTGTCTACGCTTGCCTAAGCAAGTGCTCTAGACTGCTGAGCTATCTCACCAGCTCTCTAGTAGCTTTTCATTACTAACAGAGTACCTAAGAAGCCTACTTGTGGCTTTATAAACCAGAAGAGGTTTATTTTTATTTTTTATTTATTTATTTATTTATTTATTTTGTCTTTTTGAGACAGGGTCTCGCTACGCAGTTGAGGCTGGCCTTGAGCTCACTTTTGTAGCCCAGGCTGGTCTCCAACTCGCACCGATCCGAGTGCTGGGATTACAGGCATGAGCCACCACGCCCGGCTCCAGAAGAGGTTTATTAAGCTCATAGCTATAGAAATTCTGGTCTACTGCATCCACATCTGCTTCACTTTGGGGAGGACCTCAGGGTGGCAGGATCACATGGCAAGGGAGGAAGTGGAGAGTGTGGCTTGGGTAAACCTCAGGCTTTTCTTTTCTTTTTTGAGGCAGTTCAGGCTGGCCTTGAGCTCACTTTTGTAGCCCAGGCTGGTCTCGAACTCTCACTGATCCTCCTGCCTCAGCCTCCCAAGTGCTGGGATTACAGGCGTGTGCCACCATGCCCGGCTTGTGCAACTGATTCCTAAAATGCTGCTAGAAGAGCTCCTTTGCACGTGCTCACTGGTTGCATGTTATTAACTGGGATATTTATGAGTATATGTGATCTTTTTTTTTCTTGGCCAGATACTTTTAAATATAGCAGATCTTCTTTTTTTGTGGTATCAGGCATTGAATTTAGGACCTTGCACTTTGCCAGGCAGGTGCTTATGCCAGTAAGCTATATTCTCGGTCCCCAGATCTACTAATTTTTAACATTTATGAGTACATTTTTAAATGTGTGCCATTATGATTTGTGGAAGGAACAAACTGTTGCCAGCTTTGTGTTGTACTTGATGAAACTTGAGTGAATTCTGTGACTCGTATATATACTGGAGTGGCTGTGGTGCCTATCTTGGGCCAGTGTTTCAAGGTTGAAGGGATTTAAAAAATCACTAGGTGAGTGATAGGGACTATGTAGTTGAGGGGCAGAGCACTTGCCCAGTGTGCTGAAGGCCCTAGATTCACTTCCCAGCACCACACATAAAACCCACAGCACAAAAAGTCACTAAGCCAAGGTGTCTAGTAGCAGAGATGGACAAATCTTTGTTTTTTGTTTTGTATTTTAGGGAAGGGTCTACAGCAGTGGTTCTCAACCTGTGGGTTGCGACCCTGGTGGGGGTCGAACGACCAAAACACAGGGGTCACCTAAAGCCATTCCGAATCATAACTGTAGCAAAGTTACAGTTTTGAAGTAGATACGAAAATTATTTTTTGTTTTAGAGTCACTGCAACAGGAGAAACTGTATTGCTGGGTCACGGCATTAGAAAGGTTGAGAATCACTGGTCTACATACAGGGTGTTCAGGGTCTCACTACTAGACAGGACTCATAGTGATCTGCCTGTTTAAAGGCTCCAACGAGCTGGAATTATAGGTGTATGCCACCATGCCCAGTCTCAGTTGCCGCCTCAGTGCACCCCAGGGGTGGTGCTGGCATGGCAGGCCCCAGGGACTGAACTCCTGGCCCCTGACCTGCTTGAAGGTGCTTTAATCCATTGTACTCTTTGGCTGGCCCTAGAGGTGGACAAAATTTAAGATTTCATTAATGCTTCTATGGCTGGATTGTTATTCATTGCCTTATCTTTTCTATTTTTTGGTCCTGGTCTTTTTCAGAAGAGAGCAGATGTGAACAGGAGGAGAAAATATGAATCGTACTGCTTCCAAGTGATAGCTAGTACCTTCCAAGTGTGCCGTATTCCATTCAGAATGGCAGCCCTTCCTTGTAGCCTGTGGAATTGGGAATTGATGCTTATGGTTAGGTGGCTCAGTGCTACCTGAGGCTGTTAGGGAGCCAGATGAAGGAAGGCATAGTTCCTGGAAATCAGATGTTGTCTCCCAGGCTGCTGTGGTGGCACTAACCTGAGGGCATAAGCAGGGCACAAGACAGGTCTGGTGTCTGCTCAGGCTGCACCGAGTTCATCTCTCTGTCCCATGACTGTGCCTGCTGGGTACCCCAGTTCCATTTCTTATTCTGTGCCTGGGTTGCTGGCATGCATGAGTACATGCCCTCTGATGCAAGCTAGTGTTTACAGTCCTCAGAGACCCAGTGCCATCATCCCGGACCTCTGAGAAAGGCTGACACAATGCACTGTGCACTGCATGCCTCACTGGTGGAAGCTCTGTCTTTGGGACAGCATGCTCTGTCCCCAGAGGGACCAGTGCCACTACAGTCTGCGTTGACAGGCCTGGTTGCCGGGTCTTTGGTGTGATCGTTATTTGTCTTTGGGTGACACAGTCATCAGAATAGCTTTGGGCGAGCTGCAGGGGAGAGATTGGCTACAGACAGGGAAATCAGCTGCATGTATTTTCTGCACACACAGACCTGTACACATGCGTACACACACACACACACACACACACACTGCTTTTACTAAGTGAGGTCTATATTTTATAACAAATTTCAAGTCCTTCTTACCATCAAGTCCCTCTTGTGTTTTGTTTCTTCTGTGCTATTATTAAATAACTACTTGAAATGCAAGCCTAGGAAAATATCGTTGTAGTTAAATATTTCTCTTTCCTTCAACCATACTCTGCTGCACTGTTTATTGAAAATAGTCTCATATTATTGAGCTTCAGACATGATCATGAATAACTTATCTTGAAGAAGCCCTGCTGTAGCTGGGTGTGGTGGCATAGAGCTGTAATCCCAGCACTTGGGAGGCTGAGGCAGAAAGATTGCTTTGAGTTCAAGGCCAGCAAAGACTAACAAAGCCATGTCTCAAAAAGAAAAGAAAAAGAAAGCCCTCCCGTATTTTTTCCCTCTAGGATGAAGGTACAAAGATGAAGTGCATTCTTCCCCTTCAAGTTAACCTTGTTATTCTGAGCATGGGCCTCATGGATCTATAACCCTCCTCTTCTGGTCCTGAGGGAGGATATGGTTGGACTATAGCCCAGGAGGCTGAAGACAGGAAAAGGATACTGATGGTTCTTTTGCTGCTTCTCAGTTTTGCTTTCCCCACTGTGGCTACAGGACAAAGGTGTTCCTGTTCCCTTGGCCTGGGGACGTAGCCCCACAAGGGATGAGTGGTTTTGAGTAGTCTCTTGGGAATAGTGCAAGAGGCTGCTGGACTTTGAAGAGCTGTGCACCCATACTGCGGATTCCTGACTAAGTGCCAGGAAATGAGCTTGATTCAGCAATTTTGATTCTCATTATGATTAATGTGGTTACTTATGTAATTGTGGTGACTCAAGACGAATTCCACTGTAATTGCATGACAACACTAGGACATCTTAATGATGACTGATCAAAGATCAACAGGTGTGAATGCAGGCGTGCATTGACTTGAGGGCGGGTCATAAGCACTCAAATATCAGGGCATAGGGCGGCCCTGAAGTCATCTCGCCCTGCTCCTCCTTGGTGTGCAGCTGACCTGACTCAGTGCTGTGGGCAGGAGAAGTGCCTATGTCCTCCACAAGCCCTCCGTGGACTGGTCCCTCTTCCCATGTGGCCCACACGCCCATCCTTCTTTGAGGCTCTGGGCTACACTGTTCTTCTGCTTCTATCTCCTGGCCCCTAGCCCTTGCCCCTTTGCCCATCCAAGCCCTTAAGCACAAAAGGCAGAAGTGAACTTTTCTTGTTATAACTATTTAGAAAAAAGTCACGTAGCCTAACACTTCCTTCTAACTTTCCTGTTATACTTTTTTTCTGTGAGGTATTAGACCAACCACGTTGATAGCCTGAATATATCTGTCACCACAACATTAGCAGACATCTTTCAAATTCACAGAAAAATTGAGGCTGAGATGGGAGAATTACTGTGAGTTTGAGGCCAACCTAGACTACATAGTGAGACTCTGTCTCACCTCACCCCCTTAAACAATAATAACAATAAAAAACAAAGCCTGGCTGAAAAGGAATAATAATTTGACTGTCCTACTCCAAAGCCCTTTGTTATTACTTCCTGTCACCAAGCAGAGTCTAAGGAATTCCCTGAAGAGGAGATGGGAACTCCTTGAAGCTGGGCAGGTTGCAGGCCCCCTGGCTTCCAACACTGAAAAAGAATTTTCATGTTGCCTGAGGAAGGGGCAGAATTGGCAGAATGTTAAAAATACAGAAATGGAGTACAGATGGAGGAGGACACTTGTGGGCTTGAAATTCTGGGGGACTTCGGGTGGTAATTTGTGAAACTTGTGAATTTTGTGGGACAGGGGACTCACTTTACAGGGGAAAGATGGCAGTTCTTTCTGCAGGGCAGGAGTGATTAACTGTTCCTTGGTGACAGTAAGCTGTGCAGACGAAAAGGTGGCCCTATTCACAGGCAAAAGGGCTGAGAGGAGAATGTGGCCCAAACTTACTATATCTTTAAGGATCTTAGGAGCTTTTGACTGCGTTTGTGTCTTGAACCTCTGGCTTTTATTAAAAGTGCAGTGTTACAAGTCTGATTTTCCTCTTCTCTTTGCCTATCTTACTTTTCCTCTCTTGAGCCATTCCTCATCCTAAATCAGTCATCCTTCCTCATTCCTCTGGTCAGCCTGCTCTTCCCCACCAATGGCTCAAGGCCACCTCCGATGAATGTTGGTTTGGCCCCTTGTGTCCCCTTGTCTTCCCCTGGAAGTTAGCTAGTATTGCTGCAGTAGGGAAGTAGGGTATGAAGCAAGGGCAGATGGGAGCACTCTTAGCTTCAGCTTTTCCATAACTTATATAGAAAGAACAAAGGCCGGCAGTCCTGGAAAGATGGGTGTCACCTGCCTATGCATTGTCTGGGCCTGCTGGACAAAGTGGTGGTAGCTACGGATTAATTTCAAGCTGTCATTTAACCCTACGTACTTACAGGCCCGGTCATTGCTCCTCCATATTGAAGCCTGACTTTTTTTTTTTTTTTTTGTCTTTTTTTGAGACAGGGTCTCGCTATGCAGTTCAGGCTAACCTTGAGCTCATTTTTGTAGCCCAGGCTGGTCTCGAACTCACACCAATCCTTCTGCCTCAGCCTCCCGAGTGCTGGGATTACAGGCGTGAGCCACCACGCCCGGCTTTTTCTCAATCTTTTTTTTTTTTTTTGTCTAACTTTATTTTTTTGTTATGGCTGGCGCAGCCTGCCCTGGGGTGGGGCTGGCGCAGCATATGGTGCCAGGGATTGAACTGTAGTCCTTGCAGTTGCCTAAGCAGGTGCTTTAGACTGCTGAGCTATCTCACCAAAGCCTGACTTTTTTTAAAGCTCTACAGCTGAAAATTTGTGTTCTACCCTTTGTACTGAGTCCCTTGACGGCCCTGTCTGACTGCTTATTAATTTTTACCTACCTTAGCTATCTCTATTATAGTGGGGGAAACCCCTATACATTTGGGGCCGCAGAACTATTCCATGTTCTGTTAGGGTATGGTTGAAGACAATGCACATGTGCACGGGTGCACACACACACACACACACACACACACACACACACACACACCAATTTAACTACAAATCAACAATGTTTCTGAGGAAATATATCTCTAGAGAATATTTAGTATTATAATCAGGTACTATATAGATATGCCAAAACCATGAGGCTGATATTTTAATTGAATCAATGACTCATTTGACAATGTAGTTCTTCTTGTTCTTGTTCTTCTTGTTGTTCTTCCTCTTCCTCTTTTTCCTCCTCCTCCTCCTCCTCCTCTTCCTCTTCCTTTTCCTCCTTTTCCTTCTTCTCCTCCTCCTCCTCCTTTTTCTTTTTTTTTTTTTTTTTTTTTTTTTTTTTTTTTTTTTTTTTTTTTTTTTTTTTTTTTTTTTTTTTTTTTTTTTTTTTGTCTTTTTGAGACAGGGTCTCACTATGCAGTTGAGGCTGGCCTTGAGCTCACTTTCGTAGCCCAGGCTGGTCTCGAACTTGCACCGATCCTCCTGCCTCAGCCTCCCGAGTGCTGGGATTACAGGCGTGCGCCACCACGCCCGGCCTCCTCCTTTTTCTTTTTCTTTTGTACTCGAAATCAAATTCAGGACCTTGTGTTTTCCAGGCAGACACTGTACCCCTGACCTATCTCCCAGCCCCACTGGATTTTGATGAATCCTGTGTTACAGAATTTCTCATTGAATCAAACTAATTATATTTAAATCAACAGAGTTAATGTGGGCTCTCAGCAGACACGTGGATCAACAATCTAATTTGACAGGGCTGTAAGTTGGTTGTTAGAATGGAAGTCTGCCTGCTACCCCCTAGCCTGCTGGTCTCCCTGAGGTATTGATAACCTCCTACTCCCATTTATACTTCAAAAGATGTGGTTTAAGTTCCATGATTAATGTTTATATTTGGGGTTAAAAATCTTCCTACATTACAATCAGCATTGATTTTTTTTTTTTTTTTTTGAGACAGGGTCTCACTATGCAGTTCAGGCTGGCCTTGAAGCTCACTTTTGTAGCCCAGGCTGGTCTCAAACTCACACCGATCCTCCTGCCTCAGCCTCCCAAGTGCTGGCATTACAGGCGTGCGCCACCACGCCCGGCTAGCATTGATTATTTTGTGTGTTTTGGAAATCTATTGGATTATATGATGACCAAGAAGGGAGCTGATTTTCTCATCTATCCTTATCAAGAGAAAAAAAAGCAAATCTTTTATAGTTTGAAGTTAGTACTTTTTGGTCTTTGAGTTGCTGCATCAATGCACCATAGCCTGGACAGCTGTGTTTCAGAAACATTTTTCATGCCTCTGAAGGCTGGAAAGTCCAAGATCAAGACTCTGCTTCCAGACCCAAGGCACCTGCTTTTTCCCTGCAACCTTATAGGGTGGATAGGCGGATGCCTCACTCTAATTCAGTCACAAGGTGTACTGTTAAAAAACTACAATTTTCCTTTTTTTAGACAATTTCTCTGGGCATCCTCCTGCTAAGAATGTTAACAACCACCCTCAGGCTGGAAGAGAAGGGTTTAAGACTGTCAGCCTCCTGGCCCCAAGCTTGGCTAAGTCTTCAGGAAGCAGGGGATAAGGGTGTGGTCAGAAGGATGGGCATAACCTGTCAATCACAGAGATATTGGACACAAACACAGGAGTAGTTCCTAAATCCTGCACCTGGGGCTGATCAGAAAGTGCTATGTCCAGTTCTTCTGGCATTAGATCAAACAGGTTTTTGATAGGATGACCTAGGTGTTACATTATCATGAGGAAGGAGGACACAAAAGGTGGCAGCTATTAACCTCGGCCACCGTAGTCTCTCTTAGGGGTCTACTTGTATTCAGCAGAGCATACTTCTTTTCTACCTTTAGTAAAAGAAAAACTTCACTGAATGACCTTTTTTCTTTTTTTCATAACTTAATATTTTTATTGTTTAAATTTAACAATGGTTATATTACATATTTTCATCATCAGATCAGCTTAAATTGATAGATATAGGTATATAAGATTGATCAAACAATTAAAACAATTATTAAACATTAACATTTTCAATAAACATTACTTTTTTTTCCTTCCCCCCTTTTTTTTTAAAGTTGACACATTGCATATTGTCCTCACAATAGTTCTGCAGAGCACAGTGTGTGGGAATGACCCACCTCCATATTGATGTTGCTAAGAAGAAAAAAAAAAAAAAAAAAA
>PVJA010044511.1:0-16182 GCA_004027025.1 Myocastor coypus | reverse complement strand
GCTCAGCCCGCCCTGAGGGCAGGGCTGGCGCAGCATGTGGTGCCGGGGATTGAACCGCACTCCCTGCAGCCGCCCAAGCTTTCCCAAGCAGGCACTTTAGACCACTGAGCCATCCCGCCTGGCCCTTGAGCTCATTTTTGTAGCCCAGGCTAGTCTCAAATGCGCACTGATCCTCCTGTCTCAGCCTCCCAAGTACTGGGATTACAGGCATGCACCACCATGCCCGGCATCCCTTGCCTTGATTTTTACCTGCCCTTTACTTCAACTCTATTCACTGAGATACACAGAACTGGCTACATGGAAGCAGATGTTAGCTGGCCATCAGAATGTGACTAAGTCTGGCTGCCACAGGCAAGAACTATGCTCCCTCCAACTCCATTGCTGATGGCTGAAACAGGGGCTCAAGCAACAGCTTGTGTGACTCCTGGGGAAAGACATGCAGTAACAGCTCAGATGAGGCTGTGTGACTCAAAAAGAATTACACTTTCCTGGCAGTAAAGGCACAAGCCTTGCATACATGACATTATCCCTTGTATTGCTAACAGGAGAGCTTCTGGACCTGGGACTAAATTGCTCTGTTTTTCTTTATGGTCCATGCCTGCAAAGTTTCTCTTCCCTGGCACTCTGGAACAACCTCTGCCCACCTCCCTGATTTACACCAATAAAACCCATGAGCTTTTGGACTTATGGCCTTTTGTTCCACAGAAAACTTTGGTGGTCCCAGAGCTCCTCATCTGTAGAACTTTCTTTCTTTTTTTTTTTTTTTTTTTTTTTTTTTTTTTTTTTTTTTTTTTTTTTTTTATTTTTTTTTTTTGAACTTTCTTTCTTTTGTAATTTTGCATCTGTGTGGCACTTGCTGAGTAGGAGAGACTTTAAGTTACTTTAAGTGTAAAAGCCTGAGTCATCTCACGATGATCTAAAACATCTTATTGTTTTCAGTGATTTGTTTTAAACTTTGTTAATAATAGTAATATGGAAGGTAAAATATCAATGGAAATAAAAACATTTATCATTAACGAAACAAATTATCTTAGTATAGCAAAATTCACAAAATACCTGCTTAGCCATTTCTTTCCTTTTTTTCTCTTCTTTTATTTCTTCTTTTCTTTTCTGAATCTCATGAAGGATTTCACGTTGCTGAAATAAATCAAGCCACCATCAGATGCCAATCTCTGAAATCTACACAATGTATAAATTATGGAGCTACAAATACGAAGTCCATGGAAAGTCAATAACCTAAGTCCTTTTTTCCTAAGAGGTATGAATACATAGAGCCCTAGTGCAGAATGCTGTGAGAAGATCCCTGGCAATGGCTTCTTGGCTGAGGTTTGGAGACTACAGGGAGGGCCCTACTGGCCATCCTTCACCCCTCTACCTACAGCAGAGGGGTGCTCACTGCAGCCATGCTGCCAGTTCTTACTCTCCCTATCCTCTCTGACTCATGTTCTTTCCGGTTTGTTTTCTTCACCACTTAGCACTTGTTCTTCTGGGCCACATCCATTTTGCTACTGCTTATCCTCGCTTGTCTTCTACAGCAAACTGGCTCTCCAGCTGTTCTTTGCCATGAGGTCCAGTGTTGGTTTGCTACAGGTGAGTGGTGCTGTCTCCAGCACCAGCCAGGGGTGACAATGGCCCAGCTCCAGTGATCTACATTCTGCAGTCAATCTTTTGAGCACTAAAATGGTAATTTAGTGTCAGCTCATTTTTTTTTATTAGTTCCCTAAAATTCAACATGATAAGAAACAAAACTATTAAGAGAGTCACCAGAAACTATGATAAAGAATAATTGGAAGTGTAAAAACATACCCTGAACACACAGGCACCTGTGGCACTGTATCAAAACAAGATTCTTAAATATCCACTACCTTCTAAAAATAAAGAACTGTATATCATAAATGATGATAAGGCTACACAATCCCCTAGGGAATAAACAGTAGCAAAATGGATGTGACCCAGAAGAAGAAGTGCTAACAAACATTTGGTGAAGAAAACAAGAAAGAACAAGAGTCAGGTACAAGAGCCTAAAAAAGAAGGAGAAAAAAAAAACCTTAGAAGTAATTGTAAGGAATAGTAGGATCTATGAGGAGAAAACCAGAACACTTCAGAGATCAAAGTAAATGTGGAAATACTCCTGAATGGGAAATCTGAACGATATGAAGATGGTAACTCCTTTTTTTTTTTGCTGTACTGGGGATTGAACTCAGGACCTTATGCTTGCCAGGCAAGCACTTACTTTAATGAGCTATCTTCCCACCCAAGATGTTAACTGCTAAGTAAACATGTAAGTTTGGTGCTATTTCAGTGACAATCTAAGAAGATTTATGTGTTTTGTTTTGACTTTGCAAAAAGTCTGACATTGCACCTGCAAGATTAAATGTGTGAGAATAATGAAGGGAAAAAACAGTGGAAGATGGAGAAGTAGGGAAGGGCAGACTTGACTTGTCATACACTGAAACATTCTAAAGATACAGCACAGCCGGGTGTAGTAGCACATGCCTGTAATTCCAGCACTTGGGAGGCTGAGGCAGGAGACCAGCTTGGGCTACATAAGTGAGCACATGGCCAGCCTGAGCTCCATAGCAAGATCCTGTCTCAAAAAAAAAAAAAAAAAAAAAAAAAGGATACAGCAGTTTCACTTGTCTGGCAAGCGCAGGGTCCTCAGTTCAATCCTTGGTTCCACAAAAAACAAAAACAAACTAACAAAAAAAACTTAGAAGGGAGGTGGGGCAGACTAGGGATATAGCTCAGCAGCATAAACATCTGTTTAGTAAGTACAAGTTACCCGAGTTTGATCCCCAGCACTGCAAAAATAAACACAAAATAAAATAAACAAACTAAAATAAAATAAAGGGTCCGGGACAGGATAGGAATAGAGCTCAGAGTGAACACACTGGGTTTAATCCCCTATAACACACACACCACACATAGCATTCAAACTGAGCAGATTATTGTAAACTTGGTAAGCTCAGAAAGACTATAGAAAGCATGGTTAACAGACCTTTCTCTCTCTCTCTCTCTCTCTCTCTCTCTCTCTCTCTCTCTCTCTCTCTCTCTGTCTGTCTGTTTTGCAAGACAAGGCCTAGCTACAGTCTAAGATGGTCTTGAATTCACTGTGGAGCCCAGGCTGGCCTCAAACTCATGGTGATCCTCCAATGTGTTCATACACATCCACATTTCTATAGATATGTTTGTTGATGGATGGAGACAGAATAAAGACCCACAGGAGCCACCAGACCCCCACAGTGCTGCAGGCGAGGCCTACCTCTTGCTCCTCTTTCCGCTTGGCCTCCAATAGCCTCTGCTGCTCCTCTTGAGCTCGCCTTTCCAGCATCTCCTCATGGAAAGACTTAGGAGGCGGCTTGTTATGCTCGATCAGAAATGACTGCACATGGTGAGCCAGTTCAAATATCATCACCTGAACAAGTCAACAAGGGCCACAATGATCAGCTAATAGGGGACAGGACAGAGAGGAGAGAAGGCTTCTGAACAGCAAGAGAGCTGGCTACTGAGAAAATGGACTTCATCCCTCCACTGACCCTGGCAGAGAACTGAACCACTTCCACAGATGGGGATCACAGCCCTGAGGATTCCTTTTCCTCTTTAACAAGGCAACTTAGGTTTCTTAGCTCTATTATATGTTTCAAGAAGTTTTTAGGGACTTAATGGGACAGTAAATAAAAACAGAAGGAATTATGCACAAGAATATAATTAGTTCACTTGGTATTCTATTTTTCAGGAAATAAATGTGAAGAAACCATAACACTTTCTTGGGTAAAGTTAATATATTCTATTCTACCAAACTATGGTACTTACTGGATAATCTTTTTTTAATGTATTTAGTATAAGGTCTATAGAGTATCACTACACAGATTGGATTCATAGTGATCCTCTTGTTTTCAGCCTCCCAAATGCTGGGATTATAGGCATGTGCCACCATATCTAGTCTTAATCACAGTGCAGGGGGCCCGGTAAGATGGCTCAGTGGTCTAAAGTGCCTGCTTAGGAAAGCTTGGGTGGCTACAGGGACCGCGGTTTGATCCCCAGCACCACATGCTGCGTCAGCCCTGCCCTCAGGGCAGGCTGAGCTGGCCATAAAAATAAATAAGAAAACAAAAGTTCTGAAACAAGAAAAAAATTAAATTAAATTAAATTAATCACAGTGCACCCTGGAGGCAGGACTGGCACCACATGCTGGGGATCAAACCCTAGATCCTGTATTTGCATAAGTGGTAACTTTGGTCCACTGAGCTATATGGCCAGTTCTACTGGACACATTTTGATTTACAGTTGGAAAACACCAGCCAAAGACTAAGTGCTAAGCTCTTCTAAGACTCTTCTAAGGAAAGCTGGGGGAAAAAAGCAGGCAGTTTCTATTACATCAGAGAGCACATTTCTTTTTTTTTTTTTTTTTGCGGAACTGGGGATTGAACTCAGGTCCTTGTGTTTGCCAGGCAAGCACTTATTCTATTGAGCTATCTCCCCAGCCCCAGGGAGCACATTTCTAAACCAGAAGCCAAGGAATTTTTTCTCTACTAATTTATTTTATTTAGTAGCATTTTCAGTAAGTCTGATGCAATTTATGATACTGGATGAAAAGAACCATTTTCTTTTTTTTTTTTTTTTGGGTGGGACCAGGGTTTGAACTCATGACCTTGCACTTGCCCAACAGGGACTTGTGCCTCAGAGCTATCTGCACAGCCCCTGAAAAGAACCATTTTCTTTTTTTTTTAAGAATTTTTTATTTTATTTATTTTTTTTTTCTTATGTCGGAACCTTTGTTTGTTTATTCACTCATTTTTATGGCCAGCTCAGCCCACCCCGAGGGCAGGGCTGGCGCAGCATGTGGTGCCAGGGATCAAACTGCGGTCCCTGAAGCCAGCCATCCCGCCAGGCCCCAAAAGAACCATTTTCTAAACTGCCTCCGAATACACTATGTGGTTCCTTGTCTTTCCTCAGGCCCCTGCTCAAATCTTAGAGGATACTAATTCCACCACTCACTCTAGAGCCCAGCTAGTCTTGCCATCACGTTTCTTCATGGTACTTGCACCGCCTGGTTTGTTACAAGGCCATCACATCGCTTTCTGTCTGCTCTCCCTGAAGGGCAGCCCGATCGTTTGCTTGCTATGGCTTTCCTGGTGCCATAATAGCACTTGATGCATGCTGACAGGTAATAAATATTTGTTGAAGGAATGAATTTGACTTTGCTCATTCTAAACAACTGAATCTGAGGTAAACTTAAGTTATGGAGTGATAAGAAAAGCTGCTGTACAAGTTAAAAATCATGTAGAGAGCCGGGCGTGCTGGCTCATGCCTGTAATCCCAGCACTCGGGAGGCTGAGGCAGGAGGATCGGTGTGAGTTCGAGACCAGCCTGGGCTACAAAAGTGAGCTCAAGGCCAGCCTGAACTGCATAGCAAGACCCTGTCTCAAAAAGACAAAAAAAAAAAAATCATGTAGAGGCAAGTGGAAGGACTGAGGGTCATGTGTTTTTGAGAGTATAACCCCATTCTAGTAATTAAATGACTCATTTTAATACTCAGTTATTAGTGAATGCCATACCCACAATGAATCCCAAAGCCATGCTTTAATGCTTAATTATACTGTTTTACTTGAAAAAAAAAAATCTTTAGACCTATGTGTGTCTTAAATTTCCTAACGCTGCCGGGTGTGGTGGCTCATGCCTGTAATTCCAGCATTTGGGAGGCTGAGGCAGGAGGATCAGTGCAAGTTCGAGACCAGCCTGGGCTACAAAAGTGAGCTCAAGGCCAGCCTGAACTGCATAAGGAGACCCTGTCTCAAAAAGGCAAAATAAATAAATAAATAAATAAATAAATAAATAAATTTCCTAACACTTCTGACATAATGAAAACAAAATTCAAGTAAGCAACAGTGATTTTCACAGTGCATTCCCATAGTCAAGGGTTTTTTAAACCTAATTACATGAGGATATCTCAAGTGAGTACAATTTTTTTTTTAAACTGTGACAAAAATATACATAATGTAATGTTTATCATTGTTATGGTTTATGTCTAGTTGTCCCCAAAAGCCTCATACAGTCATGAGGTGGGGACTTCTAGAGTTTGAGACTTGACTCATGATCCATTGGGATTATGTGTTTTAATACTGATGGGGTTATTGGCCTGAGTATGGCTGGGATTACAGGTGTGGCCTAAAGGTGGATAGGCTGAGGCAGAGAGCCTGAATGTAATATAAAGAGAGACAGAAAGACAGACTAAGCTACTGTTCTCTTCTCCCCAGGTTGTTCAATTCTCTCTGTCACCATTTTGTTGTTGTTCTGTCGCCGCCTCTGTCACGTGCCTGTCTGCCTTGGAGCCAGCCGAGTGTGGACTGAAACCTCCAGTAACTGTGAGCTAAATAAACCTTTCCTTCCTTCATTCTGAGTGTCAGGTATTTGTCCCAGCAATGAAAGAAGAGTAACTAAGACAATCATCTTAAACACTAAGTGTACATTCACTAATGTTAAGTGCAAGTAATGTTACACTGCTGTGCAAACATCTCCAATATCCATTTCTAAATCTTTTTCACTTTAAAAATAACTTTATCTAAAAATAAGCCTACAGCCGGCCGTGGTAGCTCACGCCTGTAATCCCAGCACTTGGGAGGCTGAGGCAGGAGGATTGGTGCGAGTTCGAGACCAGCCTGGGCTACAAAAGTGAGCACAGGACCAGCCTCAACTGCATAGCAAGACCCTGTCTCAAAAGACAAAAAAAAATAAAAAATAAAAAATAAAAAAAATAAAAAATAAAAATAAGCCTATAATCCCAGCACTTGGGAGGCTGAGGCAGGAGGATTGATATGAGTTCAAGACCAGCCTGGGCTACAAAAGTGAGCTCAAGGCCAGCCTGAACTGCATAGCAAGACCCTGTCTCAAAAAGACAAAAAAGGGGGGAAAAAAAAAGTTTAAAGGGCCTTTGAGATAGCTCAGCAGACTAAGCACTTGCTTAGGCAAGTGCAGGGACTGGGGTTGTTTCCTAGCAACACATGCTGCCTGCCCCACCCCACCCCCAGGTGAGCTAAGCCAGCCACAGAGGCCTGGTGTGGTGATGGTGATGCATGCCTGTAATTCCAGTGCTAGGGAGGCTGAAAATAGGAAGATCATTATGAGTTCAGACTGTCCTGTACCAAATACATTAAAAACAATTAAATAATAATAAAAAAAGAAAAGTGACAGCCAGCTGTAGGCCCCAGTTAGCTACATGATCAGGAGGAGAAACAAAGGACCCTCTACAACAGGGGTCCCCCACAGCTGGGGCCATGGCATAGGCCAGTGAAAGCAAAGCCACTAGGGTACTCAATGATACATAGTTAGCTGGCTGTGGCACGCATACCATAGGTTCACCACTTCTGGCATAGGCTAATAATTGGGCAAAACAGGACATGAAGATATAGAAGAAAAAGACCCAATGTTAAGTGGTCACAACACAGCAATGCCACCCTACAGGTCTATGGCTCCCAGTGCCTGGCCTGCTAGGAACTAGGTAGTGCTGGGTGAGCCAGTGAAGCTTCATTGGTATTTACAGCTGCTCCCCATCCCCTGCTCTACTGTCTGAGCTCTTCCTCCTGTTAGGTCAGTGGATGCACAAACTCTTCGTGGGCCAAACATGCGAAGCAACTAGGTTATGTACTCTCGAATCATCCTCTAACTACCCCAGCTCTCCACCCACATACCCTATCTTTTTGTCCATGGAAAAATGGTCTTCTATGAAACAGTTCCTGGGGCCAAAACAGGTAGGGGACTGCTGCTCTAGTGTGCTACCGGCTGAGCTTTGACGTTCAGTCCTTTAAGTGTCGTAACTGAATTTCTGACTTATAATGGGTTTATCAGAATGTAACCCCACTATAAGACGGAGAGCATATGTGAATATTTGTAACAATTTTATTTGAAATAGCCCAGAACTTGAAAGTACCCAGGTGCCCTTTACCAAGTGAATGGTTAGATACAGTCAGTGGTATATGCATACTGTGGAATACTTATCCAGGAAAAAAGTAACAACCTGGATGAATCTCTAGAGGATCTTATTGAGTGAAACAAGCCAAACCTAATTACACTGTGTGTAACAACCTTAAAATGAGGAAAGTATAGACATTTAAAACAGATAGTGGTTTCCAAGTGTAAATGAGAGATGGGGGAAGAGAGGGAAGGTTACAGAAGAGCAGAGTGAGGGACCCTTTTGGTGAACCTTTTGCCATGTCAGATGTGTCTTCTTATTTCAGTGTCCTGGTTATGCTACCACATACAAGTGTTGCAAATGTTACCACCAGGGCAAATGGGTAGAGGTTACACAGGGTCTTTCTGTATTTGTACAATTACATGGATACCTATAGTTATATGAAAAAGTTAATTTAAAATAAAGTAAAAATAATTAAATTACAAATTATGAATCCAAGAAACCAGAGAGGATTTTCTGAAGGTGAATTTTCAATGTAACTATATTGTTTTCCCATTAGACAGTAAAGTGTCCTCTTTACACCTGAAAGAAATCTAGAATAATTTCCACAGATCTAGGTTTCGCTCCTTTTATAATCACTTTCTTTTTTTTTTTTTTTTTTTTTGTGGGACCAGGGTTCGAACTCACAACCTTGCACTTGCCCAGCAGGCACTTGTGCCTCGGAGCTATCTCCCCAGCCCCCTATAATCACTTTCTAAAAAAAAAAAATCACTTTCTATAAGTTACCAACCACTAACTGGTTGAGCACCATGAGCACCATGCAGAGTATTACTGTTTGTCTCTAACATTTACCTCTCCGCAGTGTTTTCCGGCCAGTTCCTCTAGGCGGGATTTTAACAAATTAACACTCTCGTTTGACAGACCTTTAGCATTCTTTAACTCTATTTCAGGAACTCTGAAAAATGGGGGGGAAGGGTAAAAAAAGAGTTATTCCAGAAAGGACAGCTTGTTTGTACTAATGTTTGCTAAGTTCCCAGCACACTAGAGGGCCTGAGGATTGCACACAGACCTTGCAGGGGATCCTCTCCAGGGTTGCAACCAGCAACATTTCCTTTTATCTCAAAAGCATTTCAGCCACACTGCAGCAACTCTAGAAAAACAGTGGCTGGCTCTCAGGCTGAGCTATCAGGTGCCTTGCCTCCTGGGGAAACCCAGTCCTCCTGGGCTCAACTGGCTATCTCCCAACTCTGCTGTCCGATTTCAGTTTTATACTCTGATTAAAATTTTCTCAACATCATTCGCTATTGTTTCTGGTTTGCCCCTGAGCCACAACACTGGATTTTGTCTATTAAGAAAAAGAAAAAAGGCCCTGCTGATTCTGACTCTAACCCAGGCATTTAGCCACGCATTTCCTTGCTTCTCCACCTGCAGTTGGCTGGCACCAGTCCACTGAGCCCTGGCAGCTCTGGTCAGTCTCACTGCTTTGTTCAGGCGTGTGCTGCGGCACAAAGCAGAGCAAAGACGCTGGTATGGGGGCCCGGCGGGATGGCTCAGTGGTCTAAAGCGCCTGCTTGGGAAAGCTTGGGTGGCTTCAGGGACCACGGTTTGATCCCCGGCACCACATGCTGCGCCAGCCCTGCCCTCAGGGCAGGCTGAGCCGGCCATAAAAATGAGTGAATAAACAAACAAAAGTTCTGAAACAAGAAAAAAATAAATAAATGAAATAAAAAATTCTAAAAAAAAAAAAAAAGACGCTGGTATGACAGCGTCAGGGTGCTCAAGCCACGGTTCTCACTTCACTCTGCACCCCAGACTCATTCTGGGATGAGCATAGGACATGCTCACCAGTGTACCTGTACACCAGTGCATATGCTCTGCAAAGCCCGCCTGCTCCAAGGATGCTTGCTTCAGTCTCCTCTTCACCCCACAGAGCTCGCCTACTTTGACATTTTTACCTCAAGGAAATGATACAACCAGTCCTCAGGTTTCCTTTTATTCCCTGCCAATAAACATTCACTAGGAACTCTCTGGGATTAAATGGGATTTATTTACTGTTTCTGAAGAGATAATTCATTGCTTCCTGTCAAGCATTTCTGAGAGATTCTTGGTACTTTATCTTAGGGAATCTCAAGCCCTTCCTTCCCCATGTTCTCTGAGCACTGCTCTTTCATCTGGTGTGATAGCCTGCTCTAACCACTACCTGCCTGGCTAGGTGGAGATCTGGAAGACGTAGTTTTCATGAAAAAATGTACAGACATGCCATACAGCCCTCTCTCTCAGGGGCATCAAGAACAAAAAGAAGGGCTGGTGAGATAGCTCAGTGGGGTGTCCGGCGGGATGGCTCAGTGAGTGGTCTAAAGCGCCTGCTTAGGAAAGCTTGGGCGGCTGCAGAGACCGCGGTTCGATCCCCGGCACCACATGCTGCACCAGCCCTGCCCTGAGGGCAGGCTGAGCTGGTCATAAAAATAAATAAACAAATAAAAGTTCTGAAACAAGAATAAAAAATAAATAAATAAATAAATAATATAAAAAACCAAGAGATAGCTCAGCAGTCTAAAGCACCTGTTTAGGCAAGCACATAGGGACTGAGGTTTGATTCTGACAGCACATGCTATGCCAGCCCAGCCCCCAGGATGGGCTGAGCTGGACAGACACACACACACACACACACACACACACACACACACTCTCTCATGCATGCACGCATGCACACACAAGGAAAAAAAAAAAAATTTTCCTGAACATCATTTCAATAGTCCCCCAAATCAAGTGTTGCATAATTAATTTTTAAAAAACTAAGCAATCAAGGGGGAATGGTGGGGCACACTGGTAATCCCAACAGTTTGGAAGGCTAAGGCAGGGGGACAGTAGGACAAGGCAAACCCAGCACACTGGAAGGCTAAGTCAGGAGGACTCAAGCCCAACTTACCTAACTTAGTGAAGTACTGTCTCAAAAGAAATAGTTTTAAAGAGGGCTGAGGTATATTTTGGGTTCAACTCCCAAGAACACACATACACACACAGACACAGACACAGACACAGACACACACACACACACACACACACACACACACACACACACACACACACACCAAAATGCAGGAGAGCAGACATAACAAAAAATGATCTCACTTGATACACTGACAGTATCAAGGCCAAGGAAACCTATTCTCAGGTTTAACATTTAGCTTCCAATTTCTTTATTTTCACAAATAACCATTAGTATTTTAGCACTTAGGGGCCCAGTGGGATGGCTCAGTGGTCTAAAGCCCCTGCTTGGGAAAGCATTGGCAGCTTCAGGGACCACGGTTCAATCCCCGATACCACATGCTGTGCCAGTCCTGCCCTTGGGGAAGGCTGAGCCGGCCATAAAAATGAGTGAATAAACAAAGGTTCTGAAACAAGAAAAAAATAAATAAAAAATAAATAAATATTTTAGCACTTAATATTTATCCAAACTTGGGGCCCGGCAGGATGGCTTAGTGGTCTAGAGCGGCTGCTTAGGAAAGCTTAGGCAGCTGCAAGGACCACGGCTCAATCGCCAGCACCACATGCTGTACCAGCCCTGCCCTCAGGGCAGGCTGAGGCGGCCATAAAAATGAATAAACAAACAAAAGTTCTGAAACAAGAATATATATATATATATATATATATATATATATATATATATATATATATTTATTTATTTATTTATTTATTTATTTATTTATATTTATCCAAACTTTTAAGTTTTCAAGAGTAAACTTGCAGCCAGGCGTGGTGGCACACGCCTGTAATCCCAGCACTCGGTAGGCTGAGGCAGGAGGATCGGTGAGAGTTCGAGACCAGCCTGGGCTACAAAACTGAGCTCAAGGCCAGCCTGAACTGCACAGAGAGACCCTGTTTCAGAAAAAAAAAAAAAGAGTAAACTTACAGAGTGCGGAGTCTATGGTATAAAATATATCTATGTACATCTCTCTATATGTACATCTTTCAAAACAGCTCCTGACACAGAGCCCCTGTCACCTTCCTTCCCTAGCATCACATACTGTGCATGACAACGCTTTCTCACCACATCTGCAGTCTCTGCTGAGGATGTCAACACTGCTTGGAGAGCTACAGGTCAGGGTTATAGCAAGGCTGGGACTATACACAGAATGGGGAATTTCAACCCCACTGAGGACCTCTGGGTACTCTATCACCATGGCCAAGCAATTATGCGTGTGGAATGGGATTATGGGATATGGGGAGACTCCACAAAGTAGTGAGTGGGCCTGTGGAAGGCACAGAGGCCATGCACCCCTGCCGGCGCATGCCCTATGCGTCTCTCCTTTGGCCATTCTACAGGCATACCTTTCCTGTTCTGAGAGAGTCTCTGGCAAACTGTCAAACCCAAGGAGGCTGTGAGAACCCCCACATTTTTAACCACCATCTTAAAGTCAGAATCGTTGGGCTTAGCAACTGGCACCCACCATGGCAGCAGTTTTGTGGAACTGAGCTTGATCCTATGGGGTCTGTATTAACTATGAATAGTTAATGTCAGAAGTGAATCGATGCCTGTAATCCCAGCACTTGGGAGGCTGAGGCAGGAGGATCAATGTGAGTTTGAGACCAGCCTGGACTACAAAAGTGAGCTCAAGGTCAGCCTGAACTGCATAGAGAGACCCTGTCTCAAAAAAAAAAAAAAGGTGAATTGAATTGTGGACCTCCCTCCCATGTGCTGCTAAGAAAAAGCACCAAAAACCTAGAGAGGCACTGTTTTAACTTCCTTCTTAAATTTAATTACTTCTCACATTAATCTTTTGTGTACTTATCATGTATGCTCTCAATATAATGTTGAGGACAAAGAGGTTTACTGACTTGGAGTTCAGTCCTGACTGGTTATGTGACATGTCACATCTTAGGACATGTAATTCCACATTCACTCACTGTGGACCACAGTGATGCCTTTTCTTTTTTTTTTTTTTTCAATTTTTTTTTTTTTTTTTTTTTTTTTTTTTTTTTTTTTTTTTTTTTTTTTTTTTTTTTTCCTTGTTTCAGAACTTTTGTTTGTTTGTTTATTTATTTATTTTTATGGCTGGCTCAGCCTGCCCTGAGGGCAGGGCTGGTGCAGCATGTGGTGCCAGGGATGGAACCATGGTCCCTGCAGCCTCCCAAGCTTTTCTAAGCTGGCGCTTTAGACCACTGAGCCATCCTGCCGGGCCCCCAGGAAGGCCCCTGGGCCTTTTATTTGCTGCTTTCCTTCACAAAAACCTTTGCTGGGGCCAGAGAGTATAGCAGACTAAAGGGCTTGCTTAGGCAAGTGTGAGGACCACGGTTCCATGTCTAGCACTGTATGTCATGCAAGCCCCACCCCCAGGGCAGGCTGAGCCTGCCAGAGTCCCGGCGTAGTGGCACATGCCTGTAATACCAGCGCTGGGGAGGCTGAAAGTAGGAGGATATTGTGAGTAATAGCTGTGTAGTGATATCCTGGAATAGCCAAATACATTAGAAAGAAAGAGAAAGAGAGAGACACAGAGAGAGAGAGAGAGACAGAGACAGAGACAGAGAGAGAGAAAACCTTTGTTGATTCTCTGTATAATTAAATTCAAGGCACTTAACACTATGGACAATCCTGTCATATGCATCTCTTATTTGGCTGTTCCAGAATCACATCTTTTATAATAAGTGACAAACTTTCTGAGGAATATTTGAGGAAGTTCAAGGGAAAGACTGGGTGGAGGATATGTGACCCTTCAACAAAAGACCCTTTCGGCCTGTCAGCTGATACTTTAGCTTGCAGTGATCCTCAGCCAGTGGGGATACCACCTTCAGGGGGAGTTCGGAAATGTGTGGGTTTGTGTTATCTCAATGAATAGCAAATACCCACTGTGACAGGGTAGGGGTCAAGGATGTTAAACACCCTGTTACAGGGGACAGCTCTGCACAACTCTGTATTCCTGGACATAGATAGGCAGGGATAGGAGGCCATCTGCTTTCTAATGCCAAGCATACCTACAGTAATGAGATCCAACCAAGGAGTGTTCTACCAGCCCTTATTCATTTTTTACTTTAGGACAGGGTCTTGTAGCCTAGGCTGGCCATGAACTCCCAATCCTCCTGCCTCAGCCTCCTAATTAGCTAGGATTATAGGAATGAGCCACTGCAACCACTGTCATTCCTACTTTTTCTTTTTTAAGTACCAAGGGTTGAACCCAGGGTTTTTGTATTGACTTATACTCCCAGCTCTTTAAAAAACAAAACAAAACACAACAACCTTTTTATTTATTTTTATTTATTTATTTTTGTCTTTTTGAGACAGGGTCTCGCTATGCAGTTCAGGCTAGCCTTAAGCTCACTTTTGTGGCCCAGGCTGGTCTCGAACTCACACTGATCCTCCTGCCTCAGCCTCCCATGTGCTGGGATTACAGGCGTGCCCCACCATGCCTGGCTACAACAACCTTTTTTTAATTTTATTTTTTTATTTTTTGTCTTTTTGAGACAGGGTCTCACTGTACAGTTCAGGCTGGCCTTGAACTCAGTTTGTAGCCCAGGCTGGTCTTGAACTCTCACTGATCCTCCTGCCTCAGCCTCCCGAGTGCTGGGATTACAGGCGTGCGCCACCACGCCCGGATACAACAACCTTTTAAAAATTTTTTTTGAGCCAGAGTCTTGCTAAATAGTTTAACTGCCCAGGTGGGGCTCAAGCTTGTTATCTTCCTACCCCAGCCTCCCAAAAATGCTGAGATAATTGGTATGTACTACTATGTCCAGCTCATCTGTACTTTAAAACTAAGTGTACGGCCGGGCGTGGTGGCGCATGCCTGTAATCCCAGCACTTGGGAGGCTGAGGCAGAAGGATTGGTGAGAGTTCGAGACCAGCCTGGGCTACAAAACTGAGCTCAAGGCCAGCCTGAACTGTACAGCGAGACCCTGTCTCAAAAAAGACAAAATAAATAAATAAATAAATAAATAAATAAATAAAAATAAAACTAAGTGTATGGAGGTCAATAAATTAACAGGTCAGCAAAAAACAAGTAGACACAAAGCAAACAGCAGTATTCATAGTGAGAATTCTACAGCTCTAAGCAGACTTGCTAGTAACTCTTAAAGCAGACTTAAACCAAACAGACTTAATTTTGTTGAAATACATGTGATATAAAATGAAATTTTACGTGGAATGAGAGAATACTCTTAATTTTAATCTGTTCCTATGTTATCAAAACAAAACTGACATCACATATTGAAACTTCTTATAAAGAAACTCACACATCTGGGTAGGTTGGTGGGCATTTAACTCTCAAATCAACTTTCACATACACTTCTTCACCTGTTCGGCCTTGAGGATACAGAACTAAATTGATTTCAGGGGGCTCTGAGACCTAAAAGAAGAAGAAAAAAAAACATTTTATGTTTTCCTAGAAAGCCAGTCTTAGATTATGCTCACCTCAGCTCAAAAGCTCTACTTCCAAAATTTGATAATTATATCTTCACAGGTATTGGGACTGATGTTTTCTTATATTACCATGATTTATTTTCTATTGACAAACCAGCAAAGCAAAGGTATTATACAAAAAAATCCCTTCCCTTTGAGATGCATTAAAAACTGAAGCCCCCTCCCTTTCCCTGGTCTGGCAGGAAGATACCCCGGGTTGCCTAGAGTCCACCAGTCACCTTTATAAAGTCCAACAGTGGGTGATGACACAGTCAAGGTGCACAAACATAGACATCTGGCCATGACCTTGGGAACCTGGTCTACATGTAGCGCATCCATGTGCACAGTACCCCATCAGTACCTCTGGAGGGGCCTGGGGTTATCTCCATGACCAAGGCCTCCATGGAGGCATCAGACGTCCAGTACCTTGCCCAGCCACTTCAGCCAAGGTTCCAATTGTGGCACACAGAAACCCCAAGCCCAGGGGCCATGGTGAAAATGGCAGAAAGAGACCAAATAGGGGTTGCAAACTGGCATTGCACGGAAAGAAAATACTACAATAACCAATTTAAAAACTTGTCATGAAAATGATTTATCTAAAAAATAAGAAAAAATGGTTTCCTGTTACTCATATCACTTTATTTTTTTTTTTCTCATATCACTTTACAAAATACAGAATATATGTGTGTGAGCACTGTAATTAGTTTTATTTTGCTTTTCCTTTCTTTCCTTTGTGTTTTGTTCACCAATTTCCCAAGGCTGGGGTAAAATTCTTTTGTCCTTTAGCCTTGCTTCTTATCTCTTTCTCCTTTCATTTCTCTGTTTTTCTTCTTTTTTTTTTTTTTTTTTTTTTTTTTTTTTTTTTTTTTTTTTTTTTTTT
>PVJA010044510.1:0-16128 GCA_004027025.1 Myocastor coypus | reverse complement strand
AGCAAGAAAAAAAAAAAATCCTTAATTACAATGCATGGAACGCAGAGCTAGATTGGTGAGATGAGCTTTAGGAGGCTTAGATTCAATAGCCTCCAACATCACAAGCTTCACTGGTGGCACACTGCAATTGCAAAACCTTTGACTGTGTATGTATCTGCTTCCTCTTAGTCCAAAGAGAAGTATATTCTTTCCTTTTTTTCTCTCTCTCTTTTTTCTATGCAACATCAATAGGGAGGTGGGTCATGCCCACACACTGCACTCTGTAGAATGATTGTGAGGACAATATGCAATATGTCAACTTTCAAAGAAAAGAAGGGAGAAAAGAAAAAAAAAAGTAATGCGGATTTAGAAAGGTTAATGTTTAATTGTTTGATCAATCTTATATATCTATATGTATTAATCTAAACTGATCTGATGATGAAAATATGTAATATAACCATTGTTAAATTTAAACAATAGAAAATTTGAAAAAAAAAGTTGAAATTATGCAGACTATGTTTTGAAATGCTACAAATAAACATGGTTACTCTAAAAGACATTGGCATTACCAATTGTTCATGTCCTCAGTTTGACTTAACTATGTAATTGCCCTCGGTCATCTATTAGACAGCTGTGAATCTGTCCAGAGAAGGTTATCTTCCTGAATGACCAGATGTGAGGGAGGTGACACCTGAAAGCTCTTTTGGGGTTTGTCTAGGACATCGCTGTCCTGAGGTTGCCCTGCAGTAGTCTACACTGAGCAAGACTTGTCCCCTGAGGGACAGTTCTGCCCTGACTCACTCTGAGTTAGTTATCTCCATGACAATGAGTTGGTCCAAGTCTCTTCATCTATATAGATATTTATATATGGAGGTGGGAAATATAGGGTGTCATGAAGCCCAGATTTTTAAACTGTAAGCTGTGCATATCTTCCCTGTTTTCTCCTGGACCAAGGTTTTTAAAAAACTTGTCAGGTCAGGCTTGCCTGGGAGCCATGGCTGGTGCAGTGCCATTTTCCTGTCCAGACAGTCAGGATCCAAGAGAACATTTTTAGGACCACTTGGCTGGCCACTCCCTTGACCAACCTAGTCAAGTCCAAATGCCAGTCCAGTGGGTGGAACCAACTCCCTGACCTCATTTCAACTGGGAGCCAACATATGCTGAGCCAATCTGAAGCCAAAAAGAAGGTAACCAGTTCTGGTTCCAAATTCTCACATTCAAATGGTGGAGGAGAAATGGCCACAACACTAAACTGCAGGTAAGGTAATTTCTCTTTCCTGCTTAAGACTCCATACCAGACTCTCCCACATGGCCCCAGTATCGCCTTCCCCTGAGCCTCCCGTCCTTCTCACCTTGTCTTTATGCTTTTGAGCTTTTGAGCTTCTGGTGGGCACCTCACTGTCTCCCACCTCCTGCTCTGTTCCAGCTTCTCCTCCTGCCTAGCACAACCTCCCTTCTCATGAGCTTGGCTGATTCTCCCTCCTGTCTCCTCTCTCCAGCTTAGGTGCCTAGCATCATGGCACCTTCCCTAATGGACTCGAATTAGTAAGCTTGCATGGGTGGTGTGTGTGGTTCATCTTCATGTGTTGGAAGCATGATCCCTGTGTGGTTAAAAGGTGATAGGACCTGTAAGAATTGGGTTCTAGTGAGACATCATAGGTCACTGGGAGCTGACCTATCCTTGGAAAGGACTAAGGTAGCTCTCAGGGGCTTGAGTTACTTTTATAACTATGAATTATATAATAAAGAACTAAGTTTTTTTTTTTGTTTTTTTTTTTCCCCCTCCTTGCTCTCCGGCTTGCTGCTTTTCTCACTGAGACTTCTGCCATTAGGCTCTAACCAGGAGAATCGCGTGCTCTTTAATTTTCAACATGTAAAACTGTGAACTAAACAAATCTTTTTTTCCTCATTAATTACCCAACTTTGTGCATTTTGTTATAGTAACAGAAAGTGGATTAATATGGAGTGTGTATGGTCTGGGAGGTGGCAAGCCATAGCACTTGCAGAAAGAGCTCTGATTTTAGTGCTACCCCAATATAAGCCAAACCTGGAAAAATCCCCTTAATCTCTCTGAGCCCCAGTTTCCCTGATTATAAATTGAGGATGCAAATGTCTTTATGTGGGGCTGCAGTGAGGAATGGTGGGAATCATGCCTCTTAAGCTTTTTGGCCCAGGGCCTTCACAGCATGGGCCACCTGATCACATTGACCTTCTCTACTTGCAAGTTGAACTATCCCCAACCTGTGACAGTCTTGGGAAGATATTCACCTATTCTTCTTTGGAATCAAGCTCTTGGCAGTGCCTACTATGTAGCTCCATAAATATTTGAGGGTTAGTAGGTGTAATTACTGGGCCATCCAAAAGCTTCAGTCCTATGGGTAAGGGTCTTCTCCCCGCCCTTCCCTTCTCTGAGTCTCCTATGTGTCCCTGTGAATTTCAAACCGTCCAGCCTGAGTCCTGAGCATCAGGACCTCAGCTGGCCCATTGTGTTGGCCTAGAGATCCCCTCCCCAACACCAGCAGGTCCCTGTTCTTCGTCTTTTCAATTCTTTTTGCTCGTGTGCCATATTGTTAACAAGACCCAATGCTATGGTTTGAATATCTGTCCTCCAGAGTGAATTTATACTGTATCAAAATGGGCTTTCCACTGTGGTTCTGCTCCCTTCCCTCTTCTGGCATGTGAGGAACACTTCTTCCCCACTGGTGAATAGCCACCCAGGGTGCCATCTTGAATAGGGCCCTCCCCAGCCCCACACCTGCCAGCTCCCTGGTCTTAGAATTTCTAGCTTCTAGAACTGTCGGAAATAAGCCTGTATTCTCCATAGATCACTCAGCCTTAGGCATTCCATGACAATCACAAAACAGATCAAGGCACCTACCCTTACGGCCCTATTTAAAATCATAATCTGCACCCTCTGGCTCTTGCAATTCTCACTTTATTTCCCTCCCCCCCAGGACTTAGGGCTTATATGCACATCTCACTCTTTTGCTTTGTTTACTGTTTGTCTCCTTCACTAGAGAGGAAGCTTCCCTGAAGGGAGGGTTGGGCATCCTGTCTTCATCCTCCAGCCCATGGCTGGTTTTAGCAGCAGCTGCAACATCCCTTTGGGTGCTGGGGTCCCCCACTAGTAAGTACCTGCTGCAGCAGCTGTATGTTTTTCTGCCTAAGAACCCAAGAAGCTCACTTGGCAGAGAAAAACAGAGCGAGCCAGGGTAGACTGAACCATGAACTCTGGTCCAGTCTCCTTTGGAGTGATGGTTCTGAGATCCGCTCTCTGTCAGTCCTTCGGGGGCCGGGAGAGGGGCCCACCACACACAGCAGCAACTGGCCCCTTCGCTCAGGCTTACCTGGCTGCTCCTTCCACTCTTGCCCCCTTATGTGTGCTTCTTTCCTACTGCTTTCAGGCTCATGTTGCACATGAGTCACCTCCTCCAAGTCCTCATCACATGCTCTACTTTGGGGGCAACCCAGACTAAGCAGCCAACTGCCTTATTCCAGAAACCTAGAGCAACAACTCTCCTGCAGTGGCCCAATCCATATTTGTTGAGTGAATGAATGGAAACAGAGACAGTTTGCCAAGTTCTGCATTTTGCATCTTGCCTTATGATTAAATGTTTGGGTAGCTTTTTATCCAAGGGAAAACTTGTTGAATTCTGTATCTTGTTGTTTACAATGGGATTTCCACAGAATGGCTTCTGCCTGCAAACCTGTCTGGCTCTGAGCTTTGTAGATTTTTCAGGGAAAGAGGGCTTTGCCATTTACTTTAGCAGAAATGTCAAAAACACTGAAGAGCTCGGACATCCGCTGCTCACTCGCATGAGTGCTGATTGACCTCGTACACAGCTGTACTTTATGGCTTCTCCTTTTTCAGACCTTGATGACAAGGGAGTGCAGCTTAAATCACTTGCTTGTTTGTGGCTTCCACAGATATGTACAGAATTCAGGCTCAGTGCCAGGCTGTGGGTACTGGGGAGGAGAATTGCCTGATACAGGGGCCTTGCCCTCTGTTCAAGGCCTCAGAGCCATGGAGAAGGCAGAGGAGGATATGCATTCAGCCTGCCAAGCCTAGGAAGCACCTGCAGTGCTTGCACCTGGGCATCGTGACACTTTGTGACTTGTGGACCAAATGGACTCCCTGCACACATTCTGCCCCCCACACACACCTGTTTCCTTTATATGGAAGGCTTTACCTTCTTCCTGCTTGGCAGAGTCCTTGTGGCCTCCCAAGCCTTGCTCTCAGCACTTGGTCTAGGTGGCTTCCCATCTCCCAGCTCAACTCTCCTAGGCAGACCACAACCTTGATTTCCACCGTGCTGTTCGGAGTCTATGCCTGGAGACTCACACATCTTCCTCCTCTTCCTCCCACTAAATATGAAAGCGTGCAGACCAGAGGCCACGGAGAAAGGAGGAAAGTGCTCTCTGCATGACCCTGGATCTGGCAGGGCTGAGTGCCAGTACCAGTGCCACTGTCCCCTGACTCTGTGTCCTTGGCTATGTGTGCAGCAGAGTAAGAGCTTGGATGGCTGGAGGGAGCCACTGCACCCTGTGGAGCCTTGTCAGCCATGCTGAGGCTTCTGGGGTGAATGGGGAAGTGCTGAGTGGTTTCAAGCTCAGCAGCATTAAACACTTGTGGTTCACAGACCACTGTAGCAGCTGCCAGGGGCAGGGAGGAAGGTGGCCCAGGGTCAGCTGGGGAGCTGAGTGCTAGTGGAGAGTCTGGCCCTGTAGTAATGCTGCCCTGGTCTGACTTCTTAGTCTGCCTGGCCTCAGTTTATCTCTAAGCTAGAATTAAGCTAAAATATAACTTTCTTCGCTTGGGAGATCACAAGAAAATATAAACAATAATGGATTTCTAAACTTTAAAACACTATACAAGTACCAGCAATGCTAGAAAGGGGACTTAAGCATAGTCCGCTTTGCTTAATAAAAATAGCATTTTATTTCTCTTTAGTAAAAGGACTTTGTGCTGGTACAGTGCTCCACAGAGTAGGGGTCATGCTTTTCCTAACTTGAAGGTCTGACATCTATAGCACATAGGATCTTTTCACCTCATGGTTCATGATGGCTACTCAGACTGCAGCCATCATATCCACATTCCAACAAGCAAGAAAAAGAGAGAAAATGTATTTAAAAAGCACTTTCTGAATGTCTCAGGGGTACCCAAGAACACATTTCCTAATCACAGAAGCCATGAGCCCAACCTAAAGTCAGGGAGTCCATTACTACCCAGTAAGAGATAGATACTGAGGACTAATCAGATGCAACTCTGGTCATGTCTTCTAATGTTTTGCATCGTGGAGTTTCATGTGTTAAATTTCTTAAAAGTAGTGCATCGCTATCTTAGGCATTGCTACAGTTTGCATAAATGGCTCCTAAGTCCCCTGAGTGGAAGGCTTGGCTTGTCCACAGCTCATGGTGTTCCTGGGAGTTTGTGGAACTTGAAAGGGATGGGGCCTAGGAGGAGGTCTTCTGGTCATGGGAGACGTGATCCTGAAGGTTGGGCTAGGAGCCAGCCTATTCCTCTTCCTCTCTTTTGTTTCCCAGCTAGGAGGTAAATGACTTTGGCACAAATGGCTGCCATGATGTCCTGACATACCACAGGCTCCAAAGCAGCTGGGCAAATCAACCACAGAATGACCTCTAAAACTGGGAGTCAAAACAAACCTTTCCACTTTACAAGTTGCTTGCCTTGGGTCACTGTTACAGTATGAGACAGCTGACTGACATAGACATTGGACAAGGAACTGCAACCCCAGAGGCATTACTGTAGGATGGATGCTTCATTATACTCCATGAGAAGCTCAAAGGGATCTCTGCTCTAAACAGAAAGAGACACTTTCCTCTAGGGGAGGCACAAAAAGCCTCTTCATGGTGATACAGTGCTGCTGAGGAAGGACAGAGAAAGCCTTATGGAGCCCAGGTTAGAGAGGCAAGGATGGAGTGCTTATGGTAGTAGATGTTGGATGAAGTACTGAGAGAAAAGCAAAGCCGTCCTGCTTACCACCTGAGAAAGACAATGAGCTTTGAGAGTGCATGAGGGAGGTCTCTAAATAACATGCCACCATCCTACTTAGATGACATCCTATTTAGACAGACCAGGACACACAGGGTTGTCTCTCTGCAGGACCTTAGCCAGGATAGCCGGACACTAGAACACACACATTTAGACTCCTTTGACAGCCATGGCCCACCTGGGCTTAAGAAGATTGAGAAAGTCCCCAGAGCAAGTGAGTCTCTTCAGGTACTTTTATTTCTAGATCTTCTGAATGCATAGGCCTTGAAAGACAATTATAATTATAATGCTAGTTTACTCAGAGTAAGCAAAGCAGGTGGTAGGGACCATGTTATGGTTTATGTCTGGTTGTCCCCCGAAAGCCTCATGCAGTCATGGGGCAGGGACTTCTACAGATTGACACTTGACTCATGAGTCACTGGGAGTATGTGATTTAGTACTGATCTAGAGTTTGAGATTTGATTCATGATCCCTGGGATTATGTGTTCTAATACTGATGGGATTATCAGTCTGAGTACAGCTGGGACTAGGGGTGTGGTCTAGGGCAGATATCCTAAGGCAGAGAGCCTGATTAGAATATAAAGAGCAACAGAGAGACAGACTCAAGCTGTAGCTGTTGCTCTCTGCTCCCTTGTTTATTCCATTGCCTCTGTCACCATTTTGTTGTTGTTCTGCCTCCATGAACTGGATGCTCTCTGCCCTGTTCCACTCAGCCTTGGGCCAGCCAAATATGGATTGAAACCTCCAGTAACTGTGAGCTAAATAAGCCTTTCCTTCCTCCATTTTGGGTGTTGGGTATTCGTCCCAGTAACGAGTAAAAAGTAACTCAGACAGACCAGCATTTCCTGGCTGCTCATGAAGTTCCAGGCTTGGCAATCACGAAGGTAGCTACTGTTACTGTCACCGTTTTATTTGAATCAGGCAGAGGTGAAGCTGTATCAGTGGGCTGGTGTTTGCCCTTCCTGTGCTTTGCATGTGGTCTATCCCCCAAAGCGTCACATGGTGGTGTCAAAATGGTAGAGACTTTGAGAAGTGGGCCAACTAGGAGGTGACTGGGTCCTGGAGACTTGGAAGTGGGTTAGTGTTTGTCTCACAAGGACAGCTGGGTCTTGTGGGAGTGAATTCATTCTCACCAGAATAGGCCATTATGAAGCGAAGCCACCACATGTTCTTGGCTTCATTTGTTTGTATGTGGCTATTTTGCTTCCTGCTTCTCTGCCATGTTGTGATAGAACCAAGGGACCCTTGCCAAATGCTAACACTATGCTGCTTAGATTTTGCAGTCACCAGAATTGTGTGCCAAATAAACCTCCTTTTTTATTATTTATTTATTTATTTATTTATTTATTTATTTATTTATTTATTTTGTCTTTTTGAGACAGGGTCTCGATGCACAGTTCATGCTGGCCTTGAGCTCACTTTGGTAGCCCAGGATGGACTCGAACTCACATTGATCCTCCTGTCTCAGCCTCCCAAGTGCTGGGATTACAGGCGTGAGCCACCACGCCCGGCTCAAAACCTCCTTTTTTATATCTCACCCAGCGCCAGGTGTTTTATTAGAGCCATGCAGAATGGGCTAATATCATCCCCTTGTATGTCAGATTAACTAATGTTCAGCATAGAACACACAGATGAACTGAGTCGGCATGGCTTTGGGTGTGGAGCGCCCACCCGAGAACTGTTGCCAGCAGCACAAAAGGAGAGCTGGAGGGATTGTTGCAGGAGCTGAGGACCTTGCTGTTGCTGAGGATGGCTGCAGTTCTCTGTGATGAAGTGCTGGTCTTTACCTTGAGTCTTACTTCCTGGCTCCAGGGTGGCTCTCTCAGCCTGCAGGTACAGGACATTGTTATGGGTGTCAGGCCCTCAGTTCTAGTGCATGGGTAGGTAGATCCTCCTGCATGCCTCTGCATTGGACTTTTTGGGTGCATATTATAAGATAGTTCTATAAATTCTGTATCCTGAATTAAATCTATTCCCTTATAAATCCTGACTATAACACATACTACATGCCCCATGCAACATGTGACTCATACATCTCTGCACTCTGACTCTATGCCCTGTGTCCAGCTTGGACCAATGGAACACTAGTAGGTGTGTGGCAAGCGTAAGTTTACAAGACACTATACAGCTGTTTGCTGGTTTTTGCTTCTCTAAACATGGATAGGGAAGAACTCACCCAACTACCATGCCAGAAGGTAAAAGATACATAGGATAGACTCCAGTTGTCCCTCCCATCCCAGCCAAGGCTACCTTAGCTCAGCCAACTAAACCTCAGCTTGTGAGCAAGCACAGCCAGGCTGCAGCCTGCCCAGCATAGCACATAAGCTGAGAGTGGTCAGGATGGGTAAGCATTTTTCATCAGTTATATGATAGAGAATGCTGTCTTTGAACCCAGTGTAAGCAAAATATTACTCTACAAAGAATTACATTCCTTTTATTAGCATGCCTATATTACAGAACACTGCACTTAGCTATTGTAGTTTCTTCTAAATTTCATCAATAATGATGATTGCAAATTTGTTCTTTCTTTGGATTTAAGTCTCCATATTGTATCTTTGATTTGGGGTTTTACCCTACACGTTAGGAAGATCTGGCAGGTCTGCTGCCTGCTGACTGAACTGGGTCTTTGAATTTGGTCCTCAGGCTGAAAAATGGAAGATATCAGACTGAATCATGGAGGTCTTCTTAGTGAAACTCAGAGGCAGAATAAGATTCTAGTCCTCTGAGCTTCTAGCCTAGAGTTCCGGATGACTCTTCAGGAGTTCTGTAATAGTTGGATTTGTCTGAAGACCTCCAGATCTCTGCCTAGAAAGTTCTGGGTAACCCAAGTCCTGTTCAGGCTCCTCCTCTTGTTCCTTCTTTGGAGACTGCCTGCTCACACATGCATGGGTGATTCACTGTCTTTCTCCAGCTCTGCCCCAAGCTATCTAACATGAATGTTGTACATCTCTGTGTTAATTAAAAAATTTGAGCACTTAAAATAATTTGTACTGGGGATGGTGGAGATATTTTTCCTGAAGACCTTCACAATCTGGCCTCATTAGCAAGGAGAACTGAAATGGGAAAATTCAACAGAAAACTCATTTCTTCTCCAGGTGTGTGAATGCACTGAGCCACAGGAGGCCCTGTGTAAGTTGAGCTGCAAGAAGTTGTAAATTAAATTTATTACACACCAAGGAATTCTAATAAATATTACTTAAAAATAGCAACAGTCATTTGTGTTATGTCACATGGCCTGGTTGTGGAGACACTTTTGTGCCTCTGCTAATAATCAGAGTTACTTTGAGAGACAGTTGGTACATCCTTATAGGACTACTGGCACCTTGCACTTAATTAAGATTGTTCTGAAAAGGAATGAGGTGAGTCAAAAATAGTCACAATGTGTATCATTGCACCCTGGAGGCTCTCCTTGCTCATTAGATGATGTTTATTAGGCTTTCCAAGGGGGATAAACTTGAAAGAAAATGTCATTTCTTTAATAAAATCTCTGACTTTGAAAGATTTGAATTGGAAGGTAATCACTTGACAGAGAGAGCTGCTGAATCTGGGTGGGAGAGAGGGCAGCAGTCATCAAGAAATCAGAAAATGACAGTTGTTCGGGCATGGCAGGGGTGAGAAGAGAACCCTCCTGGATACTGACAGGAATGTAAACAAGTGTAACCATTATGGAAACCAGTGGCAATTCCTCAAAACCTAAAGTTAGTAATTGTATGTGACCCAGCTATCCCCCCCGCCCCCGTTTAGGTATTTTCTCCAAGGAGTTCAAGACATCACACTCTAGCAACACATGCATACCAATATTTATACCAACACAGTTCATAATAACAAAATCCCAGAAATAGCCAGTGTATACTGGAGTCTATCCTATGTATCTTTTACCTTCTGGCATGGTAGTTGGGTGAGTTCTTCCCTATCCATGTTTAGAGAAGCAAAAACTAGCAAACAGCTGTATAGTGTCTTGTAAACTTATGCTTGCCACACACCTACTAGTGTTCCATTGGTCCAAGCTGGACACAGGGCATAGAGTCAGAGTGCAGAGATGTATGAGTCACATGTTGCATGGGGCATGTAGTATTTATCCAATCAGCAGATGATTGGATAAAGGAAATGTGGTATCCATGTATCCATATATAATGGAAAACTACTTGACAATAAAGAAGGGAAAATTTGAGACATAAAACCTGGCACCCACAAACTTACAGGAGGAGAGATTTACTTGGGCTCATGTTTTTAGTCCCTAATCCACTGGCTCCAAAGTAAGACATCATGGCAGAGGGGCCGGCACAGGACAGCTATTCACACCCTAGTGATCCAGAAGGTGGGTGAGCTGGGAGAGGAAGCCATGTCCTTCTAATCCACACCCTCAGAGTCCTCTCTCCTCCAGCCATGCTTTGTTTCTTAAGACCAAGTCAGCTATAAGCATCCGATCACCTTCCACAAGCCCTGCTCCTCAGCACATGAGTCTCGTGGAAGGTTCCAAATGGGAACATAACATAAACCCTGGCCTTATGCTCCTTGACACTATCATCCTCTTTTACTCCTCTCAAACTCTTTCTTTGGCCCAAATGAGCCTCACCCCTGCCTTGCTTATCGGGTAACTTTCCTCAGATATCTCAGCTGAAAAGCTGTCTTATACCTCTGCCTGGCTTCCAGAGCATTCTCCAGAGCACTGTGCATGTTGCATGCTGGGACTTCATGTCCTTGCTCTCTTCAGTGCACCTACATGTTCACTGTCCTTGACTGACTTGGATGGGCACATGCAAAGCCTGAGGTCATGTCTGGTCGTCTTTGTTCTCTGGTGTCTGCTGGATAGCAAGTACTCTAAAAGTATCTGTTGAATAAAAGAAATATCTGAGAACATGAGGGCACAGTTGGGCTATGCTGGGAAGCTGAGTGGGCTAGCTTGGCTCCCCTTAGAAGTAAAGCCCAGGACACAGCATAGGCTGATGCGAGTTGATTTTGAAGGTGACAGAGACAGGTAAGGAGCAGAAAGGCTATCATTAGAGCTTTATAGAGCTGGTTTCTGCTTTTGACCAATGAGGTTCCTTTCCTGTGAGGACTCCCAAGGGATGGTGTAGAGTGAGTCTGCACAGGTCCTCACTGCTTAGCAGTGTCAGCCCATACCCACACCCTATCAGGAGGGTGCAGCCTCTGCACTTCTGGGGCACCCTGAGTGAGGGATGAGCCAGTAGCACACAGGGATGCAACCATGTGACATCTAGGTGTTTTTCCCACAGCTTCAGTCAATCTCAGAGGTCACCAAAGGATGTGGGGCAGGCATTAAAAGTGGTGTGACATTTACCCATTTCCAGGTGGGCTCCACCCCTAGGTCCTTGTGTCCCACCCTTGGTCTATTTGCTTCATGTGGTGGGCACACTTTTGGCACCCTTGGTGTAGCAAAGCATGGCTGGACATCTGGATGCCTCTAGAGGTGGACATGGCTTCTTCTTTTTGGCCCTCTATTCCATTTCCCTTTGGGGACCTGCTTTCTCCCTGGGGATTTTGTTTCTGGGAACCAGTCCAAGATGGCCTCAGAGATTTTTGCTTCCTGGCTCTTATGTACTTGCATAGTCTTCTCCTACCCTGATTCTGGCCTGGCCTGTGTCACCAATGGAATGAGTGGAAGTGAGAGTAGGGGCCTCCCAGCAAGGTCATGGAAGACACTACTGCTTCCATCCTGGCCTCTTGGGTGTCTTGGCCTCGTGGAAGCCAGCAGCTATGCTGTGTGATCTTCCCACCAGTCTCATAGAAAAGCCCACAAGGAGGGACAGCAAGATCCCCATCTGTTCATACCCTAGTGATCAAGAAGGTGGGTGAGCTGGGACAGGAAGCCAGTTTCCCCACATAGCCCAAGTCAGTGCCAGTTTGCCAACTCCATGAGAGGTCCGTGTAGATGATGGCCCTAGCTGTCATCTGACTGTACCCTCACCAGAGACTCCTAACAAAAACCACCAAGCTGTACCTTCCCAAGTCCCTGCCAATAGACTCTACTGGCCTGTCAAATGCCCATTTTATGCTACTGTGTTTTAATTTATACCACAATCAATGGAACATTAGAACCACCATGGAGAACCACTCTTTATGCTTAAAGGAACATGGTTTTCCTTGTGTGGCTTTAATGACATAACCGTATGTCATCATGTGCTTTTCCAACATCAGCCAAGACACTGATAGGACATTTCACTCAATCACATCTTTTACAAAGGCTCAGAGGCCCACGTGACAAAGGGAACTGTGAAGGCAGCCCGGGATGGGAGAAGTCTCTGAGCAGCTTAAAGTTTATCGTTAGCCAGTTATTGGTGGAGTTGATCACTATGAGGGATCAAATGGAAAGTTCATGTCCAGGCCTGCGTGGACCTGTCCATGTAGCAGGCTGATGACCAGGCACAGGAGTGGGGAAGGAGAAGACAAAGGACCATTGTCCCACTGGCTTGTCCTGGGGAAGAGCCCACACTTCACATCTAGTGTCCAGACCTTGGAATGAACTTGGAACTAGGATGGGCCTGTGTCAGTGCCCCAGAGAGTCTGGATCAGTGGTTGGCCTGGTAGTGTGCAGCCTTGTCTCTGAAAAACAGGTTGGAGATACTCTTAGACTCTGTAGACACAGTGTCTCATCATCTGAGGGGGGCTGGTGTTGGGTAGTTTCTTGGGACCAGATCCTAGGTGGAAATGATGACACCAGAGCCCATCACACTGTTGTTCCTTAAAAAGATGAGTGATGATGGTGACAAGGAGGAAAAAGCAGAGCAAGAACAAGCAGAGGAAGAAGAAAGCTGGAGGCTACACAGTGGCAAAAGAAAGCCCATGGGACCCCAGGCCGCAGCGCACGCTCCAGACACACAATTTCCAGCTTGGGCAATAAGAGTAGTCCAGTCTCACACCTGCTGGGGAGTCTGCCTTGGCCAGGATTGGCTGGGATCTGCATGTGTGGCTGGCTGCCCTGAAAGGTGAGCATTTGGACAGAAGCCTTGGGAACTGGGCCTTTCTAGGGCTGCATTTCTGGAAAGCAGAACATGAGAACGTAGAGCAAAAGAGTAAAGAAGTCAAAGTTTGTCTCCTAGGATAGGCTGCATGGGGATGAAAGAGGAGGTTGGTTAGAGAAGAAGGCCTGGGTGGGTGTGAAGATTCCCCTGAGAGAAGAGCAAGAAGAGACATCTCACGTGATCAGTGATGGGTAATGAATGACTTTGGTCTTAGATTCTAGCTGTTTTCAGAAGATAATTAGGATTCCAACCTGGGGAGTTTTAAGAAAAATTTCGGAGAGTTCCTTCCTCTTTCCTTAGCCATGAAGAGGACAGATCTGGAGCCTCCTTTCCATAGGCGCTTTGTTTGGCTTTCCAGGCTTCTCAGGAATAACTGAGCAGGGAGCATTACACTGCCTGAGACAGAGTGACCCTGTTTGTTCTTATCAGCATGGCTTCTTACCATCTTGCCATCAGCCAGTCTGCTTTACACATTCACTGGAATAACCATTGGACCCTGGTTAGAGGACAAGGACTGAGAACCATTTCCGGCGTGAAAGCACCAGGTATGGAATGAAGGAAGCCTCAGCACACACCTGGTGCCTGTGGCCTTGCAGCCGGAGCTGTGAGTGATAACAGCACACTGCCACATGTGCTGTGAAATACCAGTTGTTCATTAGCCACAAAGCAGCATGCATTTCCACTGGGCTGAGTGTAAGCAGGGCTCCATGCAGCTCGAGCTTCAGTTACAGTTTTACAGGGCTGGAGGTACAAAGGGCCTTGGGCTTGCGGGCCTGTGGGGAATTCATAAACTATTCTAACCTTCTACTTTGCAGCTGGCTGAAATCAGTCATCTGCCTGTGTCACTGGTCAGTAACGAGAGGGTTCTTGTTATGTACATAAATGTGTGTCAGGGACCCACTGTGAGCCAGGGACAGAATGGACTATACTTGCTCCTTCTCTGGAAGACTCAGTCCAGGAGGGCAGAGGGGAGAAGCAAGTAAAGAGGCCAGGGGTCATGGAGAAAGGGCAGCCAGTTCTTATGGAAGGTACAACTCAGGAGGCCAGCCTTGAGAACCAATACCAGGCAGTTCTCATTAAGCACCTACTATATGTCAGGCTCTTCTTATATGTTCTTATTTCATCAAGGGTAAAAATTCTGGAAAACAGAATTGTTATGATGTCTGTTACATCAAAGAAGAAATGATCCCAAGATGTTAATTTGCCTAAAGCCACACAGGTAGGAGAGGACCTGGCATTTGAGTTCCTGTGTGGCCCATAGTTAAAGAGGAAATTAATAAAAATAGACCTAGAGATGACCTAAATGTTTGGTTGACAGATGAGAATGTTAAGCTATTCACAATATTTTCAAAAACTTAAAGGAAAACATGAAATGAAAATCTCCTAGAATGGTTGTCCATAGTAGATGGAAGAGTTGGTGCATTTGAAGATAGATCCATAGAAATCTCTCTACCTGAATAAGAAAAGGGATTAAAGTAAAGGAGAAAAACAACATCTCACTGACCTTGAAGCCAATATCAAGCAGTAAAATAAACCTATTGTCCTGGTCTTCTTGGTGCTATACAATAGAATATTTGAGACTGGGTGATTTATAATGAGCACAGATTTATTTCTCATGGTTCTAAAGACTGAAAAGCCCAAGATTAAGGGACTGATATATGATCAAGGCCACTCTGCTGTGTGCTTGTATCCCTTGGTGGAAGGGAGGAGAAAAAGGGTAGGTGACACAAGAGAAGACTGGAACACTTTTATAATAACCCAAACTCATGACAATGACATTAGTTTGTTCACAGAGGAGCCACAAGCACTTAAAGACCCCTACTCTCCACATTAGTGCTCTGAGAGTTACATTCAAACCATACCATGAATTTGGGTAGATGCGTTCAACCCACAATACCTATACTTAGACTCCCTGAAGGAATGGGGAAAAGAAATAGGGAAGAAAAATATTTGAAGAAACAGTGTCTAAATATTCCCAAATTGAAGAAAAATGTCAGCAATAAATCTAAGAAGTTCAGCAAACTCTAGAAAACCCTACCTAGAAACAACAAAGTCAGACCCCTGAGAGCTCAAGGCAAAGACAAAATTTTTAAAAGTAGCTGGGCAAAAATGAAACATCATGTACAGGGAAAGAACAGAAATGAAGACTGACTCATTATCTGAGAATTAGGAGAAATAGAACACAACCTTAAAAAGAAATATAGAATATGATATTTAGAGCACTAAACTGTCAACTTAGAATTCTGTCCCTTTCAAAAACAGGGGTGAAAGGGCTGGGGAGATAGCTTAGTGGCATGAGCATCTGCCTGGCAAGTGTAAGGTCCTGAGTTGGATCCCTGGTACTGCATGTCATGCCAGCCCTGGAACCCTGGGTGCACTGTGCCATCCCCTAAACCGGGTATGGTGGCACACGCCTATAATCACAGTGCTGGAGAGGCTGAGACAGGCGAATCACTATGAGTCCAAACTGCATAGAGCCCCCCTGTATCAAAAATAAACAAATAAATGTCAAAAAATTAATTCAAAAATAGGGGTGAACAAAGAAATTAAAGTCAGGACGTCATATGTGCATTCGCTGCAGCATTCTTTACATTCCAAGAATCCATTACCAGATGACGTTGTGGTGCTGTATAACTATAACAGACTATTATTCAGCCATGAAAAGAAAGTAAATTCTGACACATGCTATAAAAACACATATGGAGTGAAATAAGCCAGGCATAAAACCAAAAATATGTGATTTGTATTAGGTGTTGCATTTAGAAAAGGCAAACTTGGGCCAGAGATAGCTCAGTGGATTAAAGCACCTGCTTAGTCACATGCAGGGTCTGGGGTTTGATCCCTGGCATGTGAAGCTGGCCCTGCCCCCAGAGCACACTGAGACAGCAAATGAGGTTGGGCATGGTGACATATGCCTACAATCCTAGCACTTGGGAAGCTAAAAAACAGGAAGCATGAGTACAAATCTGATCTGTGTAGTGAGACCTTGTAGACACTGCACTAAATACAGGAAGGAAGGAAGGAAGGAAGGAAGGAAGGAAGGAAAAAAGGAAGGAAGAAGGAGAAGGAGAAGGAGAAGGAGAAGGAGGAGGAGAAGGAGAAGAAGAAGAAGAAGAAGAAGAAGAAGAAGAAGAAGAAGAAGAAGAAGAAGAA
>PVJA010044509.1:0-16127 GCA_004027025.1 Myocastor coypus | reverse complement strand
GAGTTCGAACCTAGGTCCCACCAAAAAAAAAAAAAAAAGGGAACAGCGCCAATCCCTGTGGCACAAGTCATTGGGCACATGGGGTCATAGTGGCAAGCTCTGGTGGTGACTTTTCTCTCATGCAGAAACACAGCAGGGACACCACTGTTGGATCCTGTGAGATGACAGAACTGTCAATGTCCCCTTCCTCAGAAGAGGGGCACGGTGGGTATGACCAAGCCGAGGGTACTGGTGGGGGAAGATGGGCCGTGTGGCAGTGGCCCATATGAGGTAGCCACTGCCAACAGGAGCTGGCGGCCACCAAGCAGATTGTCCCCACCAGGTTTCCATCTGGCTGTGGGACATTGATTTTGGACTTCAGGCTCCAGCAACGGGGCATGAGTAGGCTACAGTTTCCATGATAGGGACAGGGGACGGTGGTGACCATAAGGATACCTCACGCCTTTTGAGGACCTAGTCCAGCCAGATAGAGGCAACAGGCTGGGAGGGGCCCAGCACCATCAGGGGACACTAAGGATACTGAGTTGGGGGCCACACACTGAGGACATGAGGGGCCTCTCTGGCCATGTAGCCAGAACTCCGAAGAAGTGAGGTTAGGGTCCGAGGGCAGAGGGCCACACAGGGTGGGGGTAGGGCTCAGGGCCTTCCAGGGTGGCGCTGTACCTCGTATCCCTCTCGGGGCACAGGGATCAGGGTTTCCACCTGGGACGCCATCAAGCACCCCTAGAGGCTCTCAGGGTCCCAGATAGCTGGGCTGGCTTCCCGCAAAGATGGGTGGGGCCATGAACCCCTCTAACACTGAGCTCTAACACTGAGTACATCTTGGAGAAATTCAGGGACCAGAAAACTGAGAGAATCAAAGCCGTCTCGGAACTACTGTCACAAAAGAAGCAACTAATGAATTCTAACACGTACACGGCTGGCCGGATGTGTCACTCAGCTTATTATTGTTTTAAAGCAGTGGTTCTCAACCTTTCTAATGCCGTAACCCCACAATACAGTTCCTCATGTTGTGGTGACCCCAAACCAAAATATTATTTATTTATTTATTTATTTATTTTTGAGACAGGGTCTCACTATGCAGTTCAGGCTAGCCTTGAGCTCACTTTTGTAGCCCAGGCTGGTCTCGAACTCACACCGATCCTCCTGCCTCAGCCTCCCGAGTGCTGGGATTACAGGCGTGAGCCACCACACCCGGCTCCCAAAATATAATTTTAGTGGCTACTTCAAAACTGTAATTTTGCTACAGTTATGATTCAGAATGTAAAAAATAACATTTTCCGATGGCTTTCGGTGACCCCTGTATTTTGATTGTTCGACCCCCCGGGGTCACGACCCACAGGTTGAGAACTGCTGTTTTAAGGCCTTTCTGATCTTAAGCTAAACCAAGGAAAGCACTTAAGGGCAACAGATCTCACTCCAGGGAGAACCTTGGCCACCAAACCAGGGCTGCTGGCAGTCAGGGATAGAGGCTTTTAAGCTGATTTTAAATCTCAGCCAGGGTGGCTGGGGAGATAGCTCAGTAGAATAAGTGCTTGCCTGGCAAGTACAAGGGCCTGAGTTCAATCCCTGGCTCCACAGATAAATAAATCTCAGTCCTGGCACTATCTGTAATCCCAGCACTCTTGAGAGGCTGAGGCCACAGGACCAAAGGTTCCAGCTCAGACTTGGCAACTTAGCAGGACTCTGTCTCAAAACAAAACAAAAAATTGGACCCGGAGGACAGCTTAGTGGCACAGCACCTGCTTGGAAAGTGTAAGCTCCTGAGTTCAATTCCTGGTACAAAAATTTTAAAAATTACCACAAAAGGGCCAGGGAAGTAGCTCAGCACCACAGCCTTGGGCTCTGTCCCTAGTACCACCAAAACCCATCAAAATCACCACCTTGCTTCAGGGGCAAATGTCAGTTGGCCAAGACCCGCAGAGGTTCTGTGAAGCTGATACATCTTATATTGTTGTTCTGGGTTTCACCTTAGTTTAACTTTTGAATGAACTTGATCTCCTGAGTGCGCAAAGCCCCCAGTTAAAGACAAAAAGAAAGAAAAAGTTTTGTCTTTTTGGAGAGCAGCACCAAGCAGTTCCGAAAACAGTGTAGGAATTAAGTAAACACTTGAAGAAATGGCAGATTATGTTTCTCTCAAAATACATGTTGGTGTAAAAGTTAAGGGCCAAGGGTGCTTGGGAAAAGACAGCCAGGATCTTGGCCAATCCCAAGTGGTGTAGAAAGTATTTTAAGGCCATCCACATCCTTGCTGTGAGACCAGATCTATCCCATCCTCCCTGCTGCCACTGTGATGAGAGGAAACCGGAGCACAGAGCCCCAGGAAGAGCTGCCTCAGGTCCCCAGAGAGCTGGGGACACCCAGAATGGGGGGCAGCTAAAGGATGCTAAAGCCAGCCAGGGGCTGGGCTTGCACAGCCTGCAGGGCTGTCACCTCTCTGATGGCCACGTGAGTTGACCTAGCTGTCCCAGCTGTTTTGTCCCTACACCAAGGCAGAAGGGTAAAGTGCGGGGCTGAGGGGTAAAGAAGAGCACCAGAGCCGAGCAGCACGTGTCTGCCCGCCAGAGCCTAAGTGAGCAGGGCTGTCTGAAACATGGGTACAGAAATCAGAGGTACAGACTCAGATCCCAAGTTCCCAAACATGAAAACATACATAACATAAAAACAGACTTGATGGTGCATGCCTATAAACCCAGCACTGGCGGATGGTGGGGGTGGGAGGGGCTGAGGCAAGAGGATTGCTGCAAGTTTGAGGCCAGCCTGGGCTACAAAGTGAGCTCAAGGCCAACCTGAACTGCATGCAGGACCCTGTCTCAAAACAAAACAAGCCCACAAAGACTGAAAGAAAAGAAGCTATGCAAACAGCCAGAAACGCTTTCCAGAAGTAGTCAAGGAGCCAGGCTGGCTGGAAGCCCCTGCCGTCTGCCCTCTGCCACCTGCCCAAGAACAGAGCCCCACTGCTCCCAGCGCCCAGCCACCTCAGCAAGGGCCTTTGCTTTGGCCTGGCGTGGAGTCCTCCACGCCACCACACAATGTGATCCCGACCCCTGAGACCTGCATTCTGTGGAGCCCCAGGCAGGCCAGGCCCAGGGCTCACAGGTCCCCAGAGGGAGTGAGAAGCCACAGCCCAAGCCCACAGCCTGTCACACCTCAGGGGACCATAGCGCTTTGGCCTTCAGCTGCTAGAGTGCAGAATAAGCAAAAATGTAAAACTGAAAACAAACATTTTCAAAGGGATGAAGAATGCAGATAAAATGCAGCTATGCTCAAAAGAGCAGACAGAGGCTCCAGGGCTGCCAGCCAAGGCTTCGGCTCTTCCCCTCCCCATGCCCCATGGGCTGCAGGGTGGGGGCCACACAGTGCCTCCCCTGTCACAGAAAGACAGTTCAGGGGGTCCAGGCCATGGCTGAACTCCAAAGGGGGAGCACCTTGGGCAGCTTTTCCTCTCCTGGGTCCCAGCCAAGTGCAAGGTCCTGAGTTCAATCCCCAATTCCGGGAAAAAAAAAAAAGTATGGTGAACAACTTTACTACAGTAGGAGACACAGTGCCATCAATGCCGCCTGGCTTTGAACACACCGATCCCGTCATTTCTGCCGCTTTGTGGTGGGGCTCTGAAGTGTTCCCGCTCAGTCTATGTAACATGATAAAAAAAGACAGTGACTGTGGCTGCTGAGTCCTGTCCAGTGGAAAGCCAGGTTCGCAGAATCATGACGCTGGGGCAGGCGCGGTGGTGCACGCTTGGAGCCCCGGCACTCAAGCTGAGGCAGGTGGGGAGTTGGCCTGAGTCTGTGGTCTGCCTGAGTTACTTACTGAGGTCAGGCCAGCACGAACTACATGGTGAGATGCTGTCCCAAACAAAACAGAACAAAACACCAGCAAAACTGCGCCACGGTGTCCTCATCCGTCCTGTTCACTGGATCTCCCACTAGGCAACCTCTGGTTCTTCCCCAAAGTCAGGATGACCATGGAAGGTGAGTGTCCAAGCGGTTAGGGATATTGAGGCAGCCACAACAGTGCATTAAAGCCTTCAGAAAAGGACCCCTGAATGGCTTCCCAAAGTAGCAAGTATGGCGGGGTCAGTGTGTTCAAGGTGAGGAGGATTGTTAGTATATGTTTTATTGCAATAGTTTTTTATTATCTTTTTTTTTTTTCTTGTTTCAGACCTTTTTTTTTAAGAATGTTTTATTTTACTTATTTATTTATTTTTTTTCTTGTTTCAGAACCTTTGTTTATTTATTCACTCATTTTTATGGCCGGCTCAGCCCGCCCTGAGGGCAGGGCTGGCACAGCATGTGGTGCCGGGGTTTGAACCACGGTCCCTGAAGCCGCCCAAGCTTTCCCAAGCAGGGGCTTTAGACCACTGAGCCATTCCACCGGGCCCCTCTTGTTTCAGAACTTTTGTTTATTTATTTATTTTTATGGCCAGCTCAGCCTACCCTGAGGGCAGGGCTGGCGCAGCATGTGGTGTCAGGGATCGAACTGCGGTCCCTGCATCCGCCTAAGCTTTCCTAAGCAGGCGCTTTAGACCACTGAACCATCCTGCTGGGCCCCCGCAATAGTTTTTTAAACCTGAATTTTGTCAAGCACTTTGATCACACTGTGTGTACATGGTGATACGGACTGGGGATCTCCCTGAGTCTTCTGGCACACAGGAAGAGTTGTCCTGGCCATCTAGCCCCACTGTTCACACTAGCATGTCCCTTACCCTTGCTGATCCTGGTCCCCACTGCATGGACCACAAGTGCTGCCCCTGGTCTTCCTGCTTCTGGGCAGACTGGACAGCAGGGAACTGCAGGGGGACTCAGGGCAGATTCCACCCCTTCAAGTTCAAGGGGCCGCTCAGGCTTACTGAGCATCCAACACGGGTCACTGTGCCCACAAAGGAGGCCCCTTGCCAGAGCTGTGTCTGCCATGCAATGACCGTGTCCCTGGGGGAGGTGGCCCTGGGGGAGGAGACCACAGCCCTGTGGGTTCTACCCTTGGTGTACTCCACAGTGTCCCCTTCTGAAGCAGTGAAGGTGTGGCAGAAATGAAAACAGCCGCAGCTGAGGTTTCTTGGAGCTCTGTCCCCAGCCGTCTGTCACACATGCTGAAACAGGGGCCACTCCTTCCAGCACACCCTTGGGCCAGCTGTGGGCCACTGCACAACCTTCTCAGGTGACACCCACAAAGCTCCCTCTATCAACACCTGAGGGTACCTTATCCCCTAAGCCTGTCCAAATGCAAGCCTAGCCCAGGTGTGGCTGATGAGAGACCAAGGACCCTACAAGGGCAGTCACAGTGGCCTGGGACCTTCAGCCTCAGCCCCTTGCTGAATGGGAGCTGAACAGAACAGGCCCTGCCACTGCTGGAAATGTTGCCTGTCGCAGCGACCCACAGAATAAGCTGCCCTGTGGGTGTCTTTCACTGTAATAATTTTTTAGAATTTAAACATTCCACATGTTTCGGTCACCCTGCGTACAGGGCAGCAGGCACAGCACCATGTTCCTGGTAGTGCACTGACCCTTGCAGGGCCTGGGAACAGCTGTCCTGGCCTTCTCTGGGGAATTACAGGCCAGGCAGTTCTTCTCTTAACTGAATAAGCCATAATTAAGCCTACTTTGCTTGGGAGTTCACAGCTGCATCTGAAAGCCCATTCTTAAGTGTAAATAGAATGGCAGGGTGGCAACTCTACAGCTATCTCAGGCCCTCCAGAGCCTGCCTGCCTAGCAGGCTCCCAATCCACAGCAGGCAGCTCCTGTCCTGTCTCCATTCCTCCTACCCCTTGGCTCGAACTCCCAAGCTCCTGGCCCCTCCTCTGCCTCCGCTGTGGGGTGGAGGAAAAGTCCCCGGCAATTGCCAACCCCAACCACTCTCCCCACAAAATCTGGGGTCAGCCAGCAACCAGCTTTCACTGGGAACTTTCCACAAGTGTAGAAGGATGGACACAGGGCCCAGGGCCCTTCCACATGGCCTGGCACAACTCCTGCACCCCAAGTGCAAGTGGCAGCCACACAGCGGGACAAAGCCCTGTTTGCCATCCCTCAATCCTCTGACCTTGGACAAGTGCTGCAGTGGGCACCCCAGGCGACACTGAGGTTGGCACCCAGCGCGCAAGGCCAACTGGCAAGTCTATGCCTCCAACCTGCCCTAAGACCGAGGAGGAACCACACTGTAATGATGCAGACGTGTGTACATGTGTGTTTGTGTGTGTGTGGCATTAAAGAAATGGGAAAGACATTGTACTAGTATTTCAGTGGGACTATAAAGCTCCCAGGAGGAGGGAGTTAGCCAGACCTCGCTGTGGGGAGGGAGCACATAAAAGCTCCTCACACTCCACAGTGCTTCCTGCAAGTTAAGGCTCCAAGCAGGATGTCAGGATAAGAAAGGGCTGCTTTGTCCTCTCTGTCCTTGAAAGTTGTGAAATGCCAGCCTCGGTTCCACCCTGGTAGGAATAGGAAGCAGTTCTTCAACACATTCCCTGGGGAGCTGGGAGGGCCCTCAAGAAAGGCCAGTGACACACAGTTGTGCAGAGCCAGCACCCACCAGGGACAGCCAGCCTCAACCAGACAGTGCATAACCAGGAGGAAACCCACCTAGCATTGAGGCGCCCACAGGGACCCCGCAGCTGTCCAGGGCTGACTGGGCGTCAGGGGCCCATGAAAACCCCTTTCCAATGCTCCTTCTAGGGTCCTGCTCCTAGGGGATTCACAGAGTCCAGTGCTTCTGAATCCCACTCCAGAGGGTCTCGTGTCAGGTAGCACACAAGCTGCCCTGAAGTACCCTAACAGATCTCAGCCCTTGGGTAGCTGCTTGTCAGAGCCTGGGGCTGTTTGGGGAGGTTGGGAGGAGTAAGTAGTAATTGTGGCCAGTGCTCCATTATCCACCCCAGCTCTCGAGGCACCAGGAATACAACTCCATGCCCGCTGGGCTCTGAGACACTTACCTCCACTGTGTTCTGCCCAGCTACAGCTACCCAAGCAAGGGCCTGGTTCAGTGGAGGTCAACATGCTATCTCAACTGGAAGGGCTGGGGGTGACCACCCAGGATTTGCCAATCTGAGCAGAAAAGCCAGCACTCAGATAAAGAGCTGTATCCACTGGGGCTGGATACATCCAGTTATTCCACAAAAATAGAATGCAAATATAAGTCAACAGGTAAAAAAAAAAAAAGGTTAAAAAAAAAAAAAGTCAACAGGTATCCACACAGACAATGGCTTCCTGTGACTTTTCCTACGCCCTGTGACACTTCGTTTCCTCTGCTTGTGGAATACACAGGAAACTTAGCAGCCAGGTCCCACCAGTACCAGGTGCAGTGAGTTCTAATGTCAGGCGTGCCCTTTACTTACTGGCTGCAGCTGAGTCAAGTTACTGACCCGGGAGCCTGAGTTCCACGTCTGAATGTGGGGTAACATAGTAAAAGGCCACACCGGCCGCAGCTCGGCCCACCCCAACACGTCCCTCTTGTTCCCTACATTCACTATGGATACAAACAGGAAATGTCTGCCACAGGTCACCATGTCAACTAGCCAAGTGGAAGGTTTGCTTAGGAGTTTAGGGTGTGCCTTCTTTAAACGTGACAACTGTAAGGATTTTATGCAGCCGACTGACAAATAATCTTGCATAGGGCCACGGCGGGCGCCCCCCACTACAACCCGCTGACCACAGTATCCATCCCGGCACGGGCTTCCCAGCTTTTTCTCCACCGGCCTCCACACACACCACGGGCACAAAGGGTTCAGGCTCTCCCTCGCTGCCGCGAGGGGCAGCGCTGGGTCATGGTGAGTGGCCGGTAGACGCAAAAGTTTGGGCTCCGGCTGGGTGTAGCGCAGCACCGGGCGAGGAAGCTGGGAGGGGCGCGCGCGGCGAGTACCTTGCAGGAGCGCGCAGCACTGGCCGTCGGTGGTGCTCCAGAGCCGTGCCGTGCCGTCTTCGCTGCCTGTCAGCAGGCGCTGCCCGTTGGGGCTCAGGCTCAGCCAGTTGATACCTCCGCGGTGGTCGGCGCAGACCCTCAGGGCCGACCCACCGCCTCCCATCGCCCAGCCCTACTAGACATGGGCGCCCCGGGATGCGCGCGGCGACTCTGGGAGGCAGTGCAGGCCCGCGCCCATCGAGGGGTGCCGGGTTCCTGGGAGTCAACAGATCCGCCACCCCAGCTCCCAGGGACCTCGGGATCCGCGGTCGTGGAGGGGGCTGCCGGCGTGTACGCGTGGCCCCAATGGAGCGTCCTAGGGGTACGGGTGCAGACCACAGTGCTCTGGCCCCGGGCAGCCACGTCTCGGGGGCCTGCAGGGGCCCTTGTCTCTCTTCGCGACCGCAGAGCCAGGACGGCCAGGGGAACCCCGGAAGCCCCGCACCCTACGCGCTTTCTCCTGCCCCGCCGCGCGCTCCGCGCTGCCTGAGCGGAACAATGCGGTCCGGCCTGGCGGCCTGGCTCCTCCTCAAAGACCACCCCCAACCTGTTCCCTCCCACCCTCGGCCACGCGCCAGCTCCACCCCGAGCTCCCAGCTCCGCTGCCTCGCAGGGGTCCGCGCTAAGCGCGCGTCCCTTCGCGCCCGGGCAGCTCCAGGTGCCCGGGCTGCGCCTCCTGCGGCTTCTTCTGTCCCCAGCGCCTAGAGCTGGGACGAGGAAGGCTGGGGCTGACCTAGGGGTCCCGAGATTTGAGGATGTTCTTGCGAGAGGGAGCGACTGGGTGGCTCCGAGAGCACCGTCAGTGGGAAGTCACTCGCGCACACTGAATTCTATCGAAGTCCTTTCAGGGAGGACAGGCCGGGGCGGGGGACACTGCAAGCTGGATGGAGAGTGGTGTTCCTGCTGTCTCGAGTGGCTCGGCTCACCCTTCCATATTCCATCCCCTACTTTCCCACCCCTCGCCCCCGAGAACCCACAGAGGTTCATGAAGGAATCCCACCCCCACCCCGGCCACAGCCCTCCTGGAGCGCGGCTGCCTGGTTTGCATTACAGCAGTTCCGGTGCCTGCTTCGCTGGGGGGCGGGGACGGTGACCCCCCACTCGGATCCTCCAGGTCCTAAAGGTAGTAGGGTTTCCCTGAGCCCTCCAGGCAGGACTCTTTCTGGAGAGAAGGGCAGCGAAAGGGTAGCTTTGGTAGCCAGCCCACACTGTCCGTGTCAGATGCCAAGAAAACCCCAGTCCCAAGTAGCAGAGGGACAACCAGGGACATCTATTCTTTGTCCCCCAAACTTATGAGGCGGTCTGCACTCCAGCTTAGAAAACTCAGGTCTTCCTTAACCCCAGTCATCAGGGTCCAAGGAAGGGATCTTAGTGGATCTGGGCTCCCCTGAAGAAGTGAGGGAGGTGGGGGTTCACAGGGGAGAGGCGAGGACCTGGGTGCCCTTGCGCCGCCGCCGAGTGGCTGGGGGTGCGGGACTGTTGCGTTGAGAGCTTCCCATACCGCTGAGTCCCAAGTTCATCTTGCGATCTCTGGCACTACCGGAAGCCTTTGCAACATTCAGCAGTGAGCACAGGCACAGCTGGCCGTGCAGGTGTGGCCTCTCGGTGAGGCCAGGTGGGCAGAAGGGACAGGAGTGGAGCCATGAGCATCCCAGAGGGATGAGGGGAGGAGTGAAGAGGAGCAGACAGAGCTAGAAGGGACCCAGGTGCCAAGAAAAGCAGACGGTTTGTTACCCGGGACACAGAAGGGAGAGGGCTCCAAGGAGTGACAAGCATTAGGGAGCAGTCCCCACCCCAAGGAGCTTGCCCAGCGGCTACGCTGGGAGGAAAGTTCATCTTTTAATGGATCCGGGACCCATACATTTCTGGTTCCTGTATCCAGCATCAGCCGACCACCTGCTCCTGTTTGCAGCCCTCATCAGACAGAGGGTGTCCAGCTGCCACCAGCTCCCAGGCCCAACTCACAAGGGCCCTGCCCACATGCTGCTGGCCCACATGGTCTCTTTCCCAGGTGGATTTTTATTTTTCTTTTCTTTTGGGTACCAGGAGTCGAACTCAAGACCTCACGTGCCCGGCACTGTGCTGTTGAGCTGTAGCCCTGGCCCTCAGGTGGGTTTCTTGTTCTTACCCTTCCTTTTTGATCCTCCTCCCCCTGCTTTCTCCTGTGGTCACAGGTTGCTGCTCTGGGAATCTCACACACCAGTGCAGGAGGTGCGAAAGTTAGAGGCACGTATTTCCTCCGAAACTAGGGTCTCGCCCACCTTGAGAGGACAAAGTGCAGAGAACCAGCCTGCAAAACCGACACCAGAAAAAATTCTCATCTAAGGGGCTGGGCAGATAGCTCTATGGCACAAGTGCCTGCCTGGCAAGTGGAAAGTGGTGAGCTTCAACCCCAGCCCTGGGCCCGGCGGGATGACTCAGTGGTCTAAAGCGCCTGCTTGGGGAAGCTTGGGCAGCTTCAGGGACCGCGGTTCAATCCCCAGCACCACATGCTGTGCCAGCCCTGCCCTCAGGGCGGGCTGAGCCGGCCATAAAGATGAGTGAATAAACAAAGGTTCTGGAACAAAAAATTTAAAAAAAAATCCTTTTTTTTTTTGTCTTTTTGAGACAGGGTCTCGCTATGCAGTTCAGGCTAGCCTTGAGCTCACTTTTGTAGCCCAGGCTGGTCTCGAACTCGCACTGATCCTCCTGCCTCAGCCTCCCGAGTGCTGGGATTACAGGCATGAGCCACCACGCCCGACAAAAATTCTTAAAAAAAAAAAAACTCCGGCCCTGCAAAATCAATCAATCAATCCTCATCTATTTTTTTTCTTTTTTTCAGGACCGGGGTTCGAACTCACAACCTGGAACTTGCCAGGCAGGCACTTGTGCCATGGAGCTATCTCCCCAGCCCCCTCATCTATCTTTGAGAGCCCCCTGCCTGCAGTCCTGTGCAGCCAGGTGGGCGGCACCTAGGGAGAGGTCGCAGTGGGCGGGAGAGAGGGGGCTGGAGCACCGCTGCAGCTCCAACTGCTTTGAACTTTAAGGCTGAGGCGCAAGGGTGGTGAGTTTGGGCAATTTAGCCAGTTAGCCAGACCCTGCTTCAAAATAAGGAGCGGTGGAGGGGTACATCTACAACAGCAGCGCTCTGGAAGAAGTTATCGAGCTCAAGCCTAGGCCAGGCAGTTTAGGGACTTAGCAAGGCTGGATTCCAAACAAAAGACGGGCTCACTCCATACTTTACGCACGAGGCTGCTGGGCTGCATCCCAGCACTTTCTAGGTTCATTGATCTAGGTACTGAGAGGCAGGGGGAAATGTAGGACATTTAGCTCCCTCTCCCAATGGAAGAGACATCTTGCGGCAGGAAGTGCCGAACCCCAGCACCACAAAGAAACTCTGGATTTTACCTGCTAGAAAGAAGGAAGCATCAGGGAGGTGGTCGTTTTCAAGAGTGGAAAATGACAGCAGGAGGGGATTGCTTTTGGGGTGCCCTGGAGAACCACAGCTGGTTACGGTGCAGATCTAGGCTTCCTGCACCCATAGGCTGGCCTTTGAGAAGGTGATTGGGCCTTGCTGTTAGGAGGGGCCTCACTGGAGGAGGCAGCCACTAGAGGCTGGCCTGGCAGGGTTTGCCTCACCCCCTGTGCCTCCCTCGCCCCTCCCCTCGCTCTGCTTCCTGTGCACCAGGAGGGAGCCTGCTGACCACCGCCAGAACCCTCTACAAACCATGAGCCAAAACGAACCTCTCCTTCAGTAAGCGGCAGAGGGCGAGTATTTTGCCCCAGCAAAGAGGACTAAAACACAGCTGTTGCTGCTGTCGGGGAGCAGAATCAGTTATCAGCATCTCCATTTACTGGAGTCCTACATCTATCGCAGCTGGGACTCCTCAAGGGATGGCACCCCATCCCTATTTGTGAGTCATTCCCAGGAGAACCCAGGAATTCCAGATGGAAGCAAGAAGCCCTGTGAAGGTTTTCTAACCTGGGGTGAGAAGTACAACTGAGATATATTCTGCGGAGACCCGTTGTTGCCAGTACAGAGGCCTAGCCAGGGTGCTGGGCTGGAACCAAAGGCTTCCCAGTGGGAGGCTTCATGATGGCCTTGCTAAGGCAGAAGGAAGAGAGGCAGACATTGGAGATGCAGGGAGACTCCAGGGGATCAAGAGGGGATCCAGGGGCAGAGAGGGGTCTGCAAGGGAAGGGTGCCCCCTCCCTATGAAGACGAGCGACGCAGACGGGCCCAGGGCAAACCCCTCCTACCCCCCAAACCCCAGCTGTAGCCTTTCGGTTTCCACGCTGAGTGGACCTGTAGAACCTGCAGATATTGTTCTTTGTATTCTGAGTTGAAAACATAATAACTTATTTATTTATTTTTGTCATTTGGAGACAAGGTTTTGCTGTCCAGCTCAGGCTGGCCTCAAGCTCACTTTGTAGCCCAGGCTGGCATCAAACTCATAACAATTGTTCTGCTTTAGGGGCTGGCGAGATGGTTCAGGGGTCTAAAGTGCCTGCTTAGGAAAGCTTAGGCAACCTCAGGGACCACAGTTCGATTCCAGGCACCAGATGTTGCTGAGCCCGCCATAAAACAAAACAAAACAAAACAAAAGCAACTTCTGCCTCAGCCTCCCGAGCACTGGCCTAATTTATAAATTTAAATATTGTGCTCAGTGGAGTGGAGAGGCCCACATCTGTAATCCCAGCACTTGGGAGGCTGAGGCAGGAGGTTTGCTGAGTTCAATGCCACCCTGGGCTACAAAGTGAGCTCAAGGCCAGCCTGAGCTGGACAGCAGACCCTTGTCTCCAAATGACAAAAATAAATAATCTTATTATGTTTTCAACTCAGAATACAAAGAATACCTGCAGGTTCTACGGGAGCCTCCTACCCTTCCTAGAGACAAAACAAAACAGAACAACCTGTGCTTCAAGGCTCTGTGAAAGAGAGATCCTGGGGTATGGTGGTCCATAGCTGTAACTGTACCCTTTGGGAGGTCGTGGCAAGAGGATTGCCAAGTGTGCCAGCATACGTTGGGTCACACAGAAAGATTCTTGTCGTTGGCCCGGCAGGATGGCTCAGTGGTCTAAAGCGCCTGGTTGGGAAAGCTTGGGCGGCTTCAGGGACCGAGGTTTGAACCCTGGCACCACATGCTGCGCCAGCCCTGCCCTCGAGGTGGGCTGAGCCGGCCATAAAAATGAGTGAATAAACAAACAAAGGTTGTGAAACAAGAAAAAAAAAATAAATAGAAAGATTCTTGTCGCAAAACATCAGAAATACAAAGCCAGGCGTGGTGCTGCACACCTGTGATCCCAGCACTTGGGAGGCTGAGGCAGGAAGATCAGTGTGAGTTCGAGACCAGCCTGGGCAACAAAAGTGAGCTCAAGGTCAGCCTGTTGCATAGCAAGAACCTGTCTCAAAAAGACGGAAAAAAGAAATACGTAGAGGGCCAGCGAGAGCTCAGCAGTCTAAAGCGCCTGCTTAGGCAAGCTTAAGCAACTACTGGGATTGCGGTTTGATCCCCAGCACTGCATATTGCGCCAGCTCCACCCCCAGGACAGACTGAGCCAGCCATGACGTAAAAAAAATAAAATAGGGCTGGGGGGATAGCTCAGGGGCACAAGTGCCTGCCTGGCAAGTGCAAGGTACTGAATTTGATCCCCAGTTCTGAAAATAATAATAATAAATATTTTAAAAATATACAGATTAGATAAATTAAACTTGGTATAAATCATTTTTGTAATACTATAGCAAAACAATCAACTTAGAAGGAGAAAACACTGGGGCTCAGGTTGGGAGTTTCCGTCACCGGTGTTTGAGTCCCATTGCTCGGTGGCCAGGCAGCTCATGGCTGGGGAGAACGCCGGGAAACAAGCTTCTCACTGTCCCATGAGGTAGGGAGCAAAAAGAGAAAGCACAGGAGGCTGAGGCGGGAGGACAGAGAAGCTTGAGACCAGGCTGAACTGCGCAGGCAGACCCGGTCTTTCTTATTGTTTATTTTTTTGAGAAGAGTCTCGCCCTCTTCTGCTTCAGTCCGCCAGCGAGTGCAAGCTCGCGCCTCCCACGCTACCCATGCCTTCTCACAAGACTTTCAGAATCAAATGATTCCTGGCCAAGAAGCAAAAGCAGAATTGCCCCATTCCTCAGTGGATTGGGGAAGACAGGTAATAGAATCAGGTACAAGTCCAAGAGGAGACCCTGGAGGAGGACCAAGCTAGGGCTGTAAGGAGTTGCACATGCGCTGCACCAGATTTATCCTCTGGAAGGTCACAAGACCGTGTCTGCTTTTAATCATGGTCAAGACAATACTGAATAAAGTTTTGAGAGAGAGAAAGAGAGAGAGAGAGAGAGAGAGGATTTGACACAATGAGCCTCTAGGGAACATTCAAGATCCAGACACTGGGAAAACTTCATTAAAATTTAAAAGTTTTGTGGATTAAAAGACACTATTGAAAAAAAATAAAATAGCCAGGCGTGGTGGCGCAGGCCTATAATCCCAGCACTTGGGAGGCTGAGGCAGGAGGATTGGTGCGAGTTCGAGACCAGCCTGGGCTACAAAAGTGAGTTCAAGGCCAGTCTCAACTGCATAGCAAGACCCTGTCTCAAAAAGACAAAATAAATAAATAAATAAATAAAATAAAATAAAATACATTAAAAAAAAAAAAAAAAAGCCGGGTGTGGTGGCACACACCTGTAATCCCAGCACTTGGGAGGCTGAGGCAAGAGGATCAGTGTGAGTTCAAGACCAGCCTGGGCTACAAAAGTGAGCTCAAGGCCAGCCTCAACTGCATAGTGAGACCCTGTCTTTAAAAAAAAAAAGACACTTATCGGGGCCCGGCAGGATGGCTCAGTGGTCTAAAGCACCTGCTTAGGAAAGCTTAGGCGGCTGCAGGTACCGCAGTTCAATCCCCAGCACCACATGCTGCACCAGCCCTGCCCTTGGGGCAGGCTGAGCCGGCCATAAAAATAAACAAAAGTTCTGAAATAAGAAAAAATAAAATAAAATAAAAATTATATATATATTTAGACACTTATCACTGGGCATGGCGGCACCTGTAGTCCCAGCAATCAAGCCTGAGGCAGGAGGAGCACCGTGACTGAGTCAGCCTGGGCTAACAAGTTCAAGGCTAGCTTGAACTGCATCATGAGAGTCCAGTTCCAAAAATCAAAAGACAGGGCTGGTGAGATAGCTCAGTGGACTAAGCATTTGCTTAGGCAAGCGCAGGGGCCGGGGTTCGGTCCCAGCATCACAGGCTATGCTGGCCGCCCAGACCTGTAATCCCAGCTCTAGGGAGGCTAACACAGGAAGATCACTAGGAGTCTCAGCTGAAAAGCTAGCCCATGAAAGTTAAGTAAACTGTGAACACCTGTGGCCTGCTGGGCTGAGTCACCAGGGAAACGCAAATGACAGCCACGGGGGGGGGGGGGGGGGCTGTCACAGCAGGGTGTCACAGCGTGGGACTAAAGATCATAAACGGTGGGAAAAACCAAACATTCAGACCCTGCTAACAGGGATCTAAAGTGGTGCGGCTGCCAGGCCAGCAGACCGGCCATGGCTGGGTCTGTGAGACTTGGAGTTGCCACGTGGGCCAGCAGCTCCACGTGTACCCAAGAGACATGAGCATCATTCACACTAGCCAAAAGGTGGATGCCACGGTAGCTGCAACGGTGCATGGCTATAATCCCAGCTACTCAGGAGGCTGAGGCAAGAGGTTTGAAAGTTCGAGGTCAGCCCAGGCAACTTAGTGAGGGCCTGTGACAAAATAAGAAATGAAAAGGGGAAAAAAAAAGAAATGAAAAGGGCTTGGACTGTAGCTCGGCGCTAGACCATCTGCTGAGCACGTGGGAGGCCCTGGGTTCCATCCCCAGTATCACAGATGCACAAACGGAAGCATCCAGAGGCTCGTCAATCAGTGAATGGGTAAACAGGACATGGTATATCTATACAGTGGAGTATTACCCAACCCTAAAGAAGGACAGAGTGCTGATGTACGCTGACCACAGAGAGGCTATGAAGACGAGCAAACTGCTCTGCTCAGACAATGGCATGTTGTTCAGCTGTAAAGGGAGGAAAGCCACAACATGGATGAGCCTGGAAAGCAGAAACTAGGGGCAGGGGAGATAGCTCTGTGGCACAGGTGCCTGCCTGGAAAGTACAAGGTCACAAGTTCAAACCCTGGTCCCACCAAAAAAGAAAGCAGAAACCAGAGGCTGTAGGCCTGGTGTGGTGGCAAAAAAAAAAAAAAAAAAAAAAAGAAGACTAAAT
>PVJA010044508.1:0-16098 GCA_004027025.1 Myocastor coypus | reverse complement strand
AAAAAAAAAAAAAAAATGAATGTTTAGTTATACAGGTCTTGCTTCGACTTGCCCTTGACCACCCAGGAAGAAAAAAAAATCCTTAATTACAATGCATGGAATGCAGAGCTAGATTCGTGAGATGAGCTTTAGGAGGCTTAGATTCAATAGCCTCCAACATCACAAACTTCACTGGTGGCCCACTGCAGTTGCAAAACCTTTGACTGTGTATGTATCTGCTTCCTTTAGTCCAAAGAGAAATATATTCTTTCCTTTTTTTTTTTTTTTTCTAAGCAACATCAATAGGGAGGTGGGTCATGCCCACACACTGTACTCTGTAAAATGATTGTGAGGACAATATGCAATATGTCAACTTTCAAAGAAAAGAAAGGGTAAAAAAAAAAAAAAAGTAATGTGGATTTAGAAAGGTTAATGTTTAATTGTTTGATCAATCTTGTATACCTATATGTATTAATCCAAACTTATCTGATGATGAAAATATGTAATATAACCATTGTTAAATTTAAACAATGAAAAATTGAAAAAAAAATAAACATGGGTGCACATATATTGCTGTGGTATGGCGATTTGAGAATAACACCTAGGAAGGAACTAGCTGGCTTGGATGTGACCTCCAATCCTAGATTTTTAAAGAATCCCCACGCTGATTTCCATAGTGGTTGTACCAGTCTCCTACCAACAGTGGAGAAGGGTTCCTTTTCCTCCAAATCCCCTCCAGCATTTATTATTGCTTGAATTCTTGATGATAGTCATTCTTTCTGGCATAAGACAGTATCTCAGCACTGTTTTAATTTGGATCTCTAGAATGATCAATGGTGTTAAACACTTTTTCATCTACTTATGTGCCATTTGTGTATCTTCATCCACGAAGCATACATTCATTGACCATTTTTTTAAAATTGGGTCTTTTAATTCAGAGGTTCCGATTTTAAAAATTTCTTTATATGTTCCAGATAGTTCTTTGTCTGATGAACAGACTGCTATAATTGTTCCCACTTCATGAATTCCCTTTTTACTCTATTGGTGACTTCTTTTGATGTGCAGAAACTTAAAAAAAGAAGATGAGATCCCAATTGTTGATTCTTTGAGGTATTTGCTATGCAGTTTGATTTTTGCTCTCTACCTGCTTCTATGTCCTTAAGGTTTCTACCTACTTTTTATTCCAGAATATTTAGTAATTCAGTTTTAATATTTAAATCTTTGCTCCACTTTGATTATAGTTTTGTGTATGGTGATAGGCATGGGTCTCATTTTAGCCTTTGGCATGTGGAAAGCCAGTATTTCCAGAACCATTTTTTAAAGAGGCTAGCATTCTTCTAATGAACACACTTGGCTCCTTTGTCAAAGATATGGTGTCTGAGTGTGCTTGTAGTTGTGGCTACATCTTCTGATCTGTTCCAGTGATCCTTATGTCTGTCATTATGCCAGTACCATGCTGGATTTACCACAGTAGCTTTGTAGTATAATTTCAAGTCATGGATTGGGATGCTGCCTGCCTTTCCTTTGTTACCCAGGATTGCTTTTGCTATTCTAAGTCACTTATTGGCCAATTTTTTATTTGAAGTTATTCAGTAAATCATCTATTTCATTAAAGGTTTCCATAAGTTTTATTATAACATCTACATTACAAAATGTCTTTGGATCTATCATCAAATATCTTTCCTCTCTATTCTCTCTCTCTCTCTCTCTTCCTTCCTTCCTTCCTTCCTTCCTTCCTTCCTTTCTTTCTTTCTTTCTTTCTTTCTTTCTTTCTTTCTTTCTTTCTTTCTTTCTTTCTTGCTTGCTTGCTTGCTTGCTTGCTTCCTTGCTTTCCAATTGTAAGTTCCATTGTAACTTACAATCTTCCTGCCTCAGCCTTCCAAATAGAGCTTCAGGTATGTGCCACTTTACGTGCCTTAATTTTTAATTCTTAACTAAATTATCCACATATACTTTGTGCACATGTCCTATCAAAATTATCATCTTAAATTTATTGACACCTTCTGCCATTAGTTATGTTCAAGTATCTGTAACAGGTACCATATGCTACCTATCAAAGTAAATACAGAAACAATCTACCTGCTACTAGGGACTGTAGACAGGGTGTTAGATTCTCTTTATTCCATTCTCCCTTCTCCTATCAGTTTTCTCCTTACCTGCTCAAGTTAAATACCTAATGAGTAACCAAGTAGATGGTTTTCGGTAAGTATTATTATAATTAATTATTATTAATTTGTATTTTAGGGAAAGATCTGCAGGGTGTTCAGGATCTCACTACAAGATCCGACTCACAGTGATCCGCCTGTTTACAGCCTCCCAAGAGCTGGGATTACAGGCACACATCACCATGACCAGTCTCAATTGCCATTTCAGCATGTCCTGGGGGTAGGGCTGGCACTGTGGGCCCAGGGATCGAAACCCTGGCCCCAGGGTCAATAAGTATTCTTGAACATTTTCATTAAAAAATTTTGGAGGCAAACTTTTATAGGGAGCTTAGGGCACTGTGACCACTGCTAAAAATTAGTACTGTGAACAGCATAACTAATAAGAAATTGGTATATTAGAGTTCCTTTGTAAATAATGCCTGTCCATGTCAGAATCACACACATTTTCCCCCACATTTCAGTATCCAAAGCCTGTTAAATTTGGTACTAAATGGATGGCTTTTTTTCCTGTCAGCAGCCTGAATCATTTCACTGCAGACAGCTGTACATGGGTGTGGCTGCTGCAAACGGCACAGTAGGAATGGACCCAGAGCCAGAGTGCAGCCTGCAGCAGCCTGCAGCAGCCTGCAGCAGCCTGCAACGTGGTTCCAGCCTCCTCGCCAGCAGAAGGAAGCTGGCATTGCTTGCTGAAGACAATCAGTGAGATTCCTGATTTGTTCTTATGACCAGTACATGCCAATGATTCTTCATCTGGCACTGGAATCTCTGCTAAGCCAAGTTCTCCAGACACTGACAAAAAGGAATGTCAGGTCCTTTTTCCTGCTGAGTGTCATTTAGACCAATCTCTCCTCCTCTACATTTTTTAGTAACTCGACAAAAGAGCTGACATCAAATGCCCGGTGATATGCTTCTATCTGATCAAAGCCAGCAGTGGCTACAAATTTACACATTTGCTTTCTATGTATTTGTTTTTCTCATTCCTCTTGCTAATCAATAAAATTATTTTGGTTTGGTTAATTCAATGTCAATATTATACTTCAGGGAGTAAATATATGATTGTTTCCAAGACTGACTTATTCCTCTTCTTTTTGTACTTTAGGTTTTAGTTTTCAATTTAAATGGGAAAGTATGCCCGTTCTATTGTCGGTCAAAAATATGCCATCTCTGTTGTTGAACGTCTCTCTCTTCATATCCTGTCCTATTAAGCATGAGATGTACTTATCTCATGTGTCATAGTTTACATATCAATTTCTCACCGAAACCACAAAACTTCAGAATCACCAAAACTCAAACTCGATCTCTAGGAAGGGGAAATTGCAGGGGAAGTAAGTGACATTCAAAGTCCTTCTTCATCATCTGGGCTACAGGAAGCTGTACAGTCAACTTCATCTGCCTAGCTTTTCTCATTTGATTTCTTGGTTACCTAGATTTTGAAAAAAGAAAGCAAGGAACAGTAAGGGAAAAGTAAACCTATGGAAATGAGGAAACAAAATAGGGTAAGAAGAAGCAGGAAATGCTTAAAACTCAGGAATAAGAGGGCTGGCCAAATATCTCAGTGGATTAAAGTGCCTGCAAGCAGGTGCAGTGGCCTAGAGTTCAATCCCTCAGCCTGCTGTGCCGGCCCTGCCCCAGGTTCATGCTGAAATGGCAACTTAGACTGGGTGGGGTGGCACATGTGTGTAATCCCAGCTCTTAGAAGGCTACAAATGGGCAGATCACTATGAGTCCGATCTAGTAGAGAGACCCTGAATGCCTTGTAGACCCTTCCCTAAAATACAAAAAATAAAAAATAAGAAAAAAAAAAAAAAAAAAAAAAAGGAGTAAGTGAAGCCACTTAGGCCTCAAGCATTTCACAGGTGCTTTTAGGAAGAGAGCGCTAGGCCATTTCTACTCATAGCTAGAATCTGAAGGGAGACTGATGGGCATCACAGTCCTAAGTAGTTACTTGATAAACTCATGGTGCTGGAGTCTTAGGGCAAGGGGAACTAAAGCAAACTGATAAATAGGCACCATTCCTGATTTAAACTTGACCCATGTTCTGGCTTTTAAATACTGCAGCAAGGATTATTGTTTCCTTTTTAAATTTGTAGATGTATTTATTTATTATTTTCTCCTTTCCAGCATAAATTACATTACCTGGCTGATGCATTCATGTGTACATTGTGTAATGTTTACACTGCCTTAAAATGTCTCCCTCGCTGGACGTTTATCATTTTTGTGGTGAAAATATCCAAACTTCTTTTTTTTTTTTTTTCCACATTTTTGGAAATGTAGTACTTGACCATTTTCTGTAGTCCTCCTGCGTTGTAATCACACAACAGAACGTTTTCCTATGTCACTATAACATAGAAGCCCTGATGAATCTTCCCCATTAGTCCTCCCCACTTGCCAACAACCATCATTCTATGCTCAGCTTCTGTGAGACCGACCTTGCTTATGCTTTGCATGAGTGAGATCAAGTAGTCCTTCTCTTTCTACTCCTGGCTTCTTTATCTGAACATAATGAACCTTACATACATTCATGCTATTGAAAATGACAGTCTTCCAAGCTACCTGTGTCTGAATAGTATTCTGCTTTGTTTTATAGTCTACATTTTCTTTACTCATTCACCAGTTGATGAGCACATGGAGAGGCTGCCTCTATTTTGTGGCTGTATGATTAGTACTAAAATAAATGTGATTAAGCCCTGCGGTTCTCCAGCCTATCGACTTCAGCTTCTTAGGTGCTTGCATGCATGTGACTGCTAACATACATTTTTGACACGCTGATGTGCACTACTGTTGTTCGACTGACTGTCCCCTGAAAGGACCATATGTTGAAAGCTTGATTCCCAGGGTGACCCAGACTCTATGTTCATGTGCCATCCTTACTATTCTGAAGTGACTATCTGGTCTTGAACTGGAAGCTGCTGAAACAACTACCCAACAACATTTGGGATGTAACTGTTTTTCTCCTAATGCTCACTAATAGGAACTTCAAATGTAGGGATTATTGTTAATAGACTCCTATGCCCTAAGATCATAAGGCTTTAGACACTCAAATACCTGTGGGGTGCAGTGGCACACACTCATGATTCCAACCAACACACCTGTAACCCCATTGTAGTACGGTCAGATAATATGTGTCGGATAATTTCAGTTCCTTTGCATTTACTTATACATTTTCTATGTGCTAGTGTATGGTCTATTTGGGAGAACATCCTAAGTGCAGCTGAAAAGAACGTTGTTGGGTGGAAGATTCTGTAAACGTCTACTAAATCCATTTCTTCACAAGTTTGGTTTAGTTCAGTTATTTCTTTGCTGACTTTTTGCATTTTTGCCTATTTCTTTGTGGTAGTGGAGTGTTAAAGCCCCTTACAATTGTGATATTTCTCATTTGATTTTTCATGTCTGTTGACATTTGTCTTATGTAGTTATAGTTGTCTCTTCCTATATTGAATGCATATTTTTATGATTGTTGCTTCTTCCTCCTGCAGTTTTCCCCAAGTATGTAGTGACCTTCTTTATTTCTTTTCATCAGTCTTAGTTTGAAGTTGACATTATCAGCAACCAGAACAGCTACACCTTGCTATTCCTTGGCTCCTATTACATGGAGCATTGTTTTTCATCTTTTGACTTTTAGTCCCGGCGTTTGATTTTGAGTTTAATGTGTTTCATATGTACAGCATATTGTTGGATTTTATTTCTGAATCCCCTTTGTCAGCCTGCTTCTTTTAATCAGTGAATCAAGGCCATTTACACTGATGGTTACAACTGATATTTATTGGTTAATCTGTGTCATATTATTTTCGTGTTGTAGGTTTCCTACTTATCCTCTGTTTAATTGCTTGCTGTGCTTGGTGTCTCCTTTCAGTTGTTATTCTCTCTTTTATTACATTTAGTAAGAAATAATAATGAGACAGTTTCAAAACACGTTAGTAGTACATCCCCAATAATTAATACAATGCTTATTGTTGTCCTTATAGTAGTTATTCAGAGTACAGGATGCAGACATAAAAATTTTTCTAATCATTATTGGTACAAAGTTTCTTCTCATTGAACTAAGAGAAAGTAGTTGTATACATAGTCCAATATTCCATAATTGTAGTGGGTTATCAATAGAACTGGCAATATTAGAAGCTGTTGACTTAAGCCTTTTACAGCTCAGCATATTGATCTAGCTTTACTTTTATATATGATTAGATTTCTAAATTTCAATATAAAAATGTGTAACTGTTTTTATAACATTCCATAGAGATTTATTAGGTATAGAGATTTATTAGAATATCAATGATTGATGGAAAATACTGATTTCAAGTTAAGTCCTAGACATTTGATATTTAGAAAGACAGTGATGTTAAGCTCAAGTATCTATTTATAGAGTAATGATATCACTAAGCTTCTCTCTTGGAGGGTTGAGAACATAAGCTTACAGACCAAAAATTAGAGTAAAAGAAGGGCTACAAGGACAACCAATATTTTGGCCCTAGTGCTTCAAGGTCAGTGAGGACTCAGGACATAAGAGAAACTGCGCTGTAACATCCTATATCTCAGTGGTGTCCCAAATTTTCTGTTCAAGGAGATTATGGGGCCAGAGAGGAAAGGATTCAGTGATATATAGTGTGCCTAAGGAGAGTCACCTAGAGAGAAAACATTCTCTCATGTTTTCACAGAGAGCACACTGATCTAGCAATGGATGTAACTCATCTAGACAGCTGACACTGACAACAGTTCTACAAAGCACTGCACATGGTTTCAAGGTAAATCCTGAAAGGATCTGACTGACTTTGGGAGATACAAAAGTTACATGTTTTGTTATACAGATCTTGCTTTAACCACCCAGCAGAAAAATTTAACCACAAGGCATAAATAGTTGTTATTCTTAAAGTTGTGGTCATTTTTGTCTGTTTCAAAAATGTCTGTCAGTACTCTGTATAGTTGGTTCAATGGTCACGAATTTCTTTAATTATTCTTTGTCATGGAAGTATCTTATCTCTCCATTAAATTTGATAGATAAATGTTCAGGGTACATCAATCTGGATTTAACATTATTTTCTTTTAGGAACTGAAATATTTAACTCCAAACTCTTCTTGACTTTATGATGTGTGTTGAGAAATCTCCTCTGATGCTTATGGATGGGCTTTCCATTATAGGTGCTCTGTTTCTTTTTTCAAACAGTTTTTAATATTCTGTTTCTTCGCTGAATTTCTGGGATCTTTATTATGTGTCTCAGTATAGATTTATTTTTATTATGGATAATTGGAGTTCTATATGCCCACTTATCTCTATGCCATTGTTATGGTTTGTGTCTAGTTGTCCCCCCAAAGCCTCATGCAATCATGGGGCGGGGACTACTAGAGTTTGAGACTTGACTCATGATACACTAGGATTATGTGTTTTAGTACTGATGAGATTATGAGTCTGAGTACTACTGGGATTATAGGTGTGGCCTGAGGCAGATAGGCTGACACAGAGAGCCTGAATGTAATATAAGAGAGACAGAGAGACTGACTGTCTCTGTTGCTCTCTGCTGCCCTGGTTGATCAGTTACCTCTGTCACCATTTTGTTGGTGTTCTGCCACCATGAACTGGATGCTCTCTGCCCTGCTCCACTCAGCCCTGGGTCAGCCAAATATGGACTGAAACCTCTGGGAACTGTGAGCTAAGTAAATCTTTCTTTCATTTTGGGTGTTGGGTATTTGTTCTAGTAGCAAGAGAAGAGCAATTAAGACAGTCATATTCTTTCCCTCGTTAGGAAAAGTTTCTGCTAGTACTTCTTCTCTTTTTATGTCATTTGTGTTGACTCTTGCTTTTTTTAATTGACTCATATCAGTCTTATATTGTTATTCTTTGTATCATCTTATAGCTGCTGAATCATTATTTCCTGGCTCCTTCATATTTTTAAACGATCGTTCCTTTTGTAATCTGTATGTGCAACGCTGTCTTCAAGGTCTGAAAGCCCATCTTCAGTGTTGAACAAGAAGTTTTTCCAACTTTCAAGGATATTCTTAATTTCCCAGACATCTGTTTGAATCAGTTATATGTATGGTATTTCTTTCCTGTACTGTTCATTCACCATTTCCACCATTTTTCTATTTTCCTATATTTCTTTATCTGTCTTTGTTAGATGCTCTGAGCAATTTTTTCATGATTCATTTTTTTTTTTACCTGAGACATTATTTCTAATATGATTTCTTCTACATCCTGATATAGTTCTTTTTCTACTTCAGTTGCTATCGTTTCAGGAATTTCAGGTGTGTGACTTCCAAGTTCTTCTATGACTTTTTCTCCTGGACTTCTGTGTGGGCTGGAAGTCTCCACATTGCTGTGTGGGCTGACAATGCATTTAGCTCTTTCATTTTGACGTTTTTGAATTGCAATATTCAACCACGCTCAGCATGTGAAGTAGGGGGGTTGGGCATGATCAGCAAGGTTTCCATGATGAGGGGAGGGTGCAGGGCAGGCTTACCAAAACACCTACTGTCAAGTGTTACTTCTGCCACACTGAGGGGTAGGTGAGCCACAGTGTAGCAAGGCTCCTGTGATGGTGGTGGTGGTGGGGTGTTTGTCAAAGCTTCACAAGGCTCTCGCCATGGTGCAAGGGCAGGGTGGGGCTCACCAAGGCCCCTTCAGTGGTGGTGGGGGATGGCCTGCAGCTTATGGAGGCTCTGGTGATGGGAGAGGGCTCACCAGGGCTCCATAGCTGTCTGGGGTCAACCTGCCTTCCGTGACAGTTGTCTTTGTGGGGTGGGCTGCAGGGCAGCAAAGCTCTCCCTCACCTTCTGGTGTCTTAGTAGGACTTTTTGTTCCCTTCTTGGTAGGCAAGGCATAGTAAAGGTTATCTGGCAGTTTGTTTTACTGCTTGAATGTACAAATAGAAACTTCCTTGATAATTAAAAAAATATATTTGTGGCGCCTCTGTAGTTGTTCTTTATATGGATATTTTAGTTTGAGCATTTATTCTCTGTACTTTTCGCAGCTTTAAGCAGAGCCTACTTTAGTTTGGAGCGATCATCTGTGTGCATTCTGGGGCAGTAAAATAAGCTGATGGTAAGCATTGTACTTTTTGGCTATGTTCTCTAAATGTTTTAGTTCAGGATCAAATGTGTCTAGAGTATTTATAGGTGGAGACCTGACACAGAGACTGAGTTACTTAACCTAATAACAAAGTCAAAAGTCAAATTCACAAGTCATTAGTCATACAGAGTAATTCAGTTGGGGGCTGTTTTTGGATTCCTGCTTGTTCAGAGAGTGGATATTACTGATGGTTACAAATTACAAGCTGGGTTGATTTTTAATTATTAACCTGCATATGCAAGCAAATGAAATAATAAGTTATTTACAGCTGGCAGAAATACAGTAATTTCTAAGTTTTTAATTTCTAGATGGGGCTGCTGATGTCCAAGTAGCTGAGAAGCCAGAAAAGGATGGATTTAGAATTAAAAGCCAGATTCCTTGATGTCAATTCAGTCTCATTTGCTCTCTCTGTCTTTCGTTCTGTGTTTTGACTTCATTTGTTTATTCATCCAGCCATCATCCCATCTTCTGCACTGACACTTGACCCTATGTGAGTCCAGATCCTATTTTGAATTATTGATAAACTGCATGTTATTTTGCAAAACAATTCTAAATTCTAGCCCTGGGACAACAATCTAACGCAATACATTTGGACCAAAGGACAAATATTCTTACATGACAATGCAAGTATAAAATACTGAGCTCGTTATCCTAGAGATGTAGCCAAGCTGCTCTTATATGATGTCTGACAGTTTTGTGGCACTGGGAACAGGCCAATCGTTCTGCGCCATCATGAGATCAACAGGCCTGGCCTTTTATGAATTCATCCTTCCCCCAAAAGCACGTGGCCCAAGGCCAGCTGATCTCTGCTCCTCCAAGGGTGATTCCCCAGTGTGCAGCAGAGCAGAGGGGAGGCCAGCTTCAAAGCTTTATTCTGTCTGGTGAAAAGTGCAATCTGGAGTGGGTGGCCACCAAGTCCACCACAGGGAGGTTCGCTTGGCTTGGTTTGGAGTCAAGCAACAGTGAGACAGGGTAGGAGCAAGCCATGGGTTCCCCTGACTCACGGAGCTTTCAACAGATGGGGGAGAGCTGGTGTGGAGTGCTCTGGGTGGGAGGGAGCATCAGGTTCTCAGCAGAGGATCTGTTTGCCAGGCTAATTTGTAACCCTGAGGATGAATGCCTTATTGATTCCTCTCTAGTATTGATGTATAGAAATGCTTTTAAACGGGCCCTTGACTCTATGCTTTGTGCCATTGAAATATCACTTAATTACTATTAAAAAATGTCACAAGGTTGCCATCTCTGTGCCAGGCTAGTGTGGACTGAAATTTGAGATGGCTGAATATATCTGGATGTTATTGTTATTAATTTCATTACTGACAGCAGCAGCAACAAAGCATTAAGAAAGCACAAGGTAGTGGGAGGGCAAGGCTGCCAGGCAGGAGGCTCTGTCTGACCACACATGAGTGCAAATAGGCTCTGCATGTTCACTGGCTGCCTGCAGCCCAGTCAGGCTCTCAGCTGGTCCCTGCTACTCCCTTTTTTAAGGGAACCCAGACTGGTGTTAGCACTAAGTTGCCTTCTTCTCCTATACCCCAGCACAGTGCACATTTAAGTTTAGGGTAAATCAAAATTGTGCATCCAAAATTTATATGGACTGCATAAAACATACACTTGAATTTAAAACATGGCCAAATTTTGTGCAACCCTTTTGCTAAGACAGTGGTCTGGAGAGGTGTATTATCCAGTCATTACAAAGGTTGAATCTAGCCGGGCGCGGTGGCACATGCCTGTAATCCCAGCACTTGGAAGGCTGAGGCAGGAGGATTGGTGCGAGTTCAAGACCAGCCTGGGCTACAAAAGTGAGCTCAAGGCAATCCTGAACTGCATAATAAGGCATAACAAGACCGTGTCTAAAAAAAAAAAAAAAAAAAAAAGGGTGAATCTGAAGGAAGAGAACTGCTTTAGAGAGAAACTATACACCTAAAGGAAACAATGATGTCCTGAAAGAATGTGTGAGTGAAGACAAGGGGCACACCTGGGAGGAAGAAGAGGAGAATTACTTCTTTCAAATCTTCCTGAAAGTTAGAAAAGATCAGCTTTCCAGAGATTTTTGGGACGAAGGCAAAATATGGAAAATTTAGTATAGATTTGGGGCTCACACAGGAGACTGTTTCCTTAGGGACCAAGAATTGAATGAATAGTTCAGCCATTAACAGTGAAAATAAGCTAGCAGGGGGAGAGTTCTCTGCCCAAACTACCCCTGCTTTTCACCCACATGTGCCTTTAAAGTCCTACAATACTTTATTTATGGTTTCTTTTTCAGAGGTTATGTGTAAGATGTGTTAGTTAGCTTTCTATCACCTTAGCAAAATACCTGAGAAAATCACTTTAAAAAAAACAGGTTTATTTTGACTCATAAATTCAGAGGGTTGAGTCTGCGGCCACACAGTGCCATTATTTCTGGGCCCCTTATGAGGGGACGCATCATAGCAGGAAGTGAGTTGGAGAGCAAGACTGCTCAGCTCATGGAGAACAGGAAGTGGCAGGAAACAGAGAAGAAGGGGTGGGGACCAGACATAGTCCCAAAGTCATTCGTGATGAACAACTTCCTTCTAGGACGTATTATTTCCTCTTTCTATCACCTCTAAGTAGTGTCACCTAATTATGACCTCACCAATGAATTAATCCAGTGATTAAGTTAGAGCTCTCATAATTCAGTCACCTTCCAAAGTTCATCTCTGAACACATAAACTTCTGAGGCTGTATTTTAGATCTAAACTACAATGGGAGGTGAACGCTGTACTCATCCTATTCAGAATTCAAGTTCTGGAGCACCGTGATTTAGGTTTAAATTCCAGCTCTGATTTTGAAATGTTGATTTCTTAAATCTGTTGCCTACTGAAGAATGCTGAAATTCCTTGGAGAAGGACAAGATCCCAGGTATGGAGTATTGGAAAAATATTCAGGATATGTTGTTGTGCCATAAGCAAAAACAAGCTCAAAGAATTGTGAGGAAATGACTGAAGAAAAAGGAACAAACTTGGGCTCCCATTGCTGAAATCTGGGAATTACTTGGGCATTTAAAAAATAATTATAATGAAACATAATACATTGATTTTTAAAGAAACAACCAAAAAATCTTTACCAATGACTCAAAAGGGATGGGAGACATGGAAGTTTAGGAGAAATGATAGAAAAATCTCTTTTATAATCATTAATATAATAAACTATTCAGACAATGATCATTCATGGATACAGAAACTACTGGATAAAAAATTGCGGCGACAAGGTGTAGTGCTCCATGACTGTAATTCCAGCCATTCTGGGGGCTAGGGAATGAGAATTACAAATTCCAGTTCAACTTGGGCAATTATCAAGACTCTGACACAAAATAAAATAAAAACAAAGATCTAAGAATGTAGCTCAAAGGGTCTGGGAACAATCCCCAGTATACTGCCCTACCCCCCAAAATTTCCTAAATACAGTACTATAAAACATATGCTAAACTCAACTGCAAATGGACCAGAGCTCTAAATATTAAAAGAGAAACACTATCCTCTGCTGGAGGATACAATAGGTAAAACACTTGAAGACATTGATGTAGGCAAAGACTTTATGAATAAAATTCTGATTGCACAGGAACTGTCACAAAGAATCAACAACTGGAATCTCACTGTATCAAAAATCTTTTGCACAGCAATAGAATCCAACAACAGAGTGAAGAGACAATCCACAGAATGGGAGAAATATTTATGCCAGCTGCCCTTCAGACAAAGTATTAATATCTAGAACATATAAAGAACTGAAGAAAATCAAACCCTTTAGATTTAAAGACCCAATCCAAAAACTGGTATCTGAGATGAATAGAAACTTCTCAGGAGAAGGACAAATGTTATATAAATATATGGAAAAAAAAGTTCAATGTCGTTGGACATTTGAACAATGCAAACTAAAACAACATTGAGATTATATCTCACTGTGTAAAAAAATGGCTATTATCAAGAAATCAACCAAGGACCAGGGAGAAGATAGCTCAGCAGATAAGCACCTGCCTAGCAAATGCAAGTACTGAGGTTGATTGCTGGTACAGGAAAAAATGACACACATGATCTAGTTAATAACATCATATTATCTCCTTAGTGTGGGAATCTAAAAGAGAAAATGGAAACTGAAGGTTACAATACATATTGGGAAAAGGGAATGAATTTATTCAGAAGGAAAGAGCTACTTGGCTGAGGACAAGGATAGGAGAGGGATTGGGGAGAAGAGATTTAATCTATGCATGTAAACAGGATGGTTTGGACAACTGGACTGTGCATTTCTTCTGGAATATGGATGGAAAGGAACAGATAATGCCTAATTTGTTTTGTCTTCTGTTGTCAACAGCTTCTCCTTTGTACCCTCTTAATTTTTTATATTTCTTTTTTCTTCCAATTTTGCATGCATATATCTGGTAATACACATAACTTGTTAGAAGACAATACTGTGCATTACAACAAATGCTGTGAAATTCACATTACTTTGTTAATGAAATTCTGTATCATTTGTAATTTTATGTTTTAATACTATTTTGTACTCTATAAAATGAAATTTAAAAAAATTTAAAGAAGAAATCAACCCATTACAAATCCTTGAGGGACTGTGGGGAGGACAGAACCCTTCTCCTTATTTGGTGGGAGTGTAGAGTAGTGCAACCATTATAGAAATTCCCCAAAAAACTAAGATTAGTAGTCCTTTTTGACCCAGCTAGTCTCCTTCTGGATATCTTCCCAGAAGAATTAAAAGCATCATATCACAGATATGTGCACACCAATGTTTATAGCAATGTAGTTTGGAATAGCCAAATCTTGGAATCAACTCACATGCCTATTAAACAATGAATGGATAAAAATATGTGTTTTAAATATGATGGAATAATATCTAAAAAGATAAACAAAATTGAAACATTTACAGCTAAATGAGTGGGCCTCAAGACCATACCAATAAGTGAAATAAATCAGACACACATGTGTAAATGTCACATTATCTCTCTGCTGAGAGAAAGTGAAAATGTAACTGAGAAACAAAATGTGTGATCAATATTGTAACATAGAAGAAACTGTTCAAAAGATACAGGAACTAGGAAGAGGGAAGGAAAGGATAGAAAAAAGTGACAAAAGAAGGATAAAATGAAAATCAAGCTGTGTGACAAGGGACAGGAACAGAATTTGAAAGAAGGGGATGGAAATGGGAGAAAAGAGGACAAGATTTGTTGTGAGACAGACATAGTGTTATATCAAAATTGTCCAGTATAGACACAAATTCCCTATAATAAATATAGCCATTATGTATGCTTAAATTATGCCAATAAACATAAAAAACCCCTGCAGATGACTTAATGAAGACTTCTATTTTTATATGACTTTTGCAATTGGTAGATCTGCTGAGAACTAGTTACTTTAGGGATAAACATTAGTGTATCCAGAATGGAGCCAAACAGATATTAGGTATCTGAGATGATACGAAATCAAGTGCACATTATGTAAAAACTTTACCAAAATTTTTTGCCAAACCGGCAAAGAAAAAGATGTAAAAAATTATCCTATATTGAGTTAGGCTCTTTGAAACATAACAAAAATACAGGGGGTGATTCCAGATTGAAAGACACTGATAACTGAAAAAATATGATGCTACCTCAATACACTGTTCAACCCCTGATGGAAGTGTGATTTAGGAAAAACAAACAGCCATGTGACTATTTTCAACCCAACCAGGCATTGTGAGACATAGTATTATATTACTGATACATTTGTGTTTATGTAGCAGGGTGTCTTAAAGGATGTGTGATCATATATTTAGAGGCATAGTGTTAAAAGTTGTTTGATGTAGGTGAAAGCTATAACACAGGGAAAAACAGTCCCAAGATTAGACCAGTTTGTTTCCCTCACTAAATACATCTCTGTCCTGTGGTCTATTGGTAATGATGATACATTCTTGCATTGCTAAGAATACACAGTAAGCATTCAGAAACGATTGGTTGCCTAGTTTTCTTCCCCCTCTTCTTGACTATTAATGGAATATGTGTTGAGAAGGCCCAAGTATTTTCCCATCCCTATCCCTTCAGAAGTGAGCACATGATGAGGCTCAGTAAGTGTTTCTTGGCTTAATAAGTAAAATAAAATCATCCATAAAACTACATAAAAATTTTGGTGTTAAATGGAGAGGACCAGAATAATGTTGAAAGACACTGTGCCATAATTATCCCACTTCATACTTGGTTTATAGTACTAGATTGTTATTCTATTGTAATGATTTTCTTTATTTTCCAAATGACAAATTTGCTTCTCTATACTGAAGCAAAGTTCCCTAACTTTCATATCTGTGAGAGTCTGCTGGGAAGTGCTTATGCAAACACAGGTCTTCAGTCTCCACCTGCAGAATTTCTCATTCCCTAGATCTGGAGTGAAGGAGGATCAGCATATCCAACAAGCTTCCAGGTGATGCAGGTGCTAATGTCATGGGTCCAGAGCCTCAATATGAGTATATGTGCTGTTGAGAAACTCAAGAGTAGGAGAGGAGGAAACACAAAGGGAAAGCTGTTGCTCCCTAGGAACACTAGAGCTCCCTTGAGCTACATGAATGGTAGTTTGGGTAAGGAACTCAATAGGTGAAAGGAGTTGGTTGCTATCATCCCATAAGTGTTTGTGGGGTAAAATGATTTTTCATCAACATTTAGGTACACAACATTCCACAAATGAAGAGTAATATTTGAACATCTACATAGTGTTTGTATATGGTACAGCTTCCTCATATGATCATATAATGCACATATACATGTTCAACAGATGTAAGTATAGTTTTTCTTCATCCTCCAAATTTGAACATTTATAAGAGAATAAAGAGGGAAGGGAGAAAGGGAGAGAGAGGTGTGGGGGAGGGACAGAGAAAGAGAGAGAGAGGGAGAGAGAAAGGAGG
>PVJA010044507.1:0-16124 GCA_004027025.1 Myocastor coypus | reverse complement strand
GCTATGCAGTTGAGGCTGGCCTTGAGCTCACTTTTGTAGCCCAGGCTGGTCTCGAACTCGCACTAATCCTCCTGCCTCAGCCTCCCGAGTGCTGGGATTACAGAACGTGAGCCACCACGCCCGGCTGCACTATAATCTTGAAAAGCCAAAAATAAAATAAAGTAACACGTTGGTGAGGATGCAGAATGAAGGAATCCGTCTGCACTGTTGGAAAAGGAAAGCGGTACGTCCTCTGTGGAAATCAGTACAGTGATGCCTCAAAGACCTGAAGCTAGATTGTGTGCAGTGGCACATGCCTGGAACCCCAGTAAGTGGGAAGTTGAAGCAGGAGGATCTCCCTGAGTTTGAGGCCACAAACTGTAGACTGTATTGTAAGACCTTGTCTAAAAATTTAAAAACCGAAGAAATTAGAAATCCATTCAACCTGACTATACCTGTGGGTATCTTCCCAAGAGAGTTCAAGGCATCAGATGACAGTGATACATACCTGTGTTTATAGCAGTGTAATTCATAGGAGTTCAACATCGGATGTAGCCTGTAGTGTCCACAGATGAATAAAGCGTGGTGCTTATCTAGAGGAGCGGGACTCTGCTGTAAGGAATTATGCACCCAATTCACATAGGAAATAGATGTGTGTTTTAGTCAGGGTTTTACTGGAGAAACAGATACAATGCTTGGGACCATAGCATTAAACTGAATAATGACGATACACAAGCTTAAAATCTTAATGGTTCCTCTTATGTGCAAAACACAAAGTATAAGTGAGGAACAAGATGAAAGATGGATGAAAAGTAGGGAGGGTTCTCTTGAAAAGGCAAGAGGCCAGTAGATGCGGAAGAAAGGGTAACTGGGATGTGCATTACATGCTACCCCCGCGGACTCACGCGTGCAAGTTGAAAGATGAGTCAGAGCCTTTGCAGGGAGGAGGCACGTGTCCCTGGTGCCCCTGGAGAACCAGGTGGTGGAGATGGGCTGGACAGCTCGGTGGCGCACGGCCGTGGATGTGGAGTGCGAAGGTCTTGCTCTGTGCACCTGGACTGCGCAGAGCCTCTGCCAGCGTTCTGGCACTCTGGCACTGGATATGGGTTCAGTCAGGTTTCTTCTGTTGCAGAAGTGACTACTGTGACGGTGGCCAACATGGGGGCCTCTGCAGACAATGTCTTCACGACATCGGTGGCAAATGCCGCATCCATTTCAGGACACGTCCTGGTGAGCAGCTGGTGGGGCAGGATAGTACTGCACTTGTTGCCTGGGCAGGGGCTCCTGCTCTTGGGCTTTCCTGTGCCATCATATGTCCTGTCACGGAGCCTCTCCCAGTTCCATCTCCCTGGCCTCTTTCCACAGGGAGTGGTGAGAGCCGGACAGTTTGTTAGGAGCCTAGTGACCCTGTGGCTGGGCAGGGGTAGGAGAGGCTGCACCACTCCCCATGTTTGTGCTGCAGCCGGCCTCAGACCTGGGCTTGAGCCTTCCTCTGTTCAGCTCTGTTTTAAGCCTTCTATGACCGTGTCACATCCCCTAGTTGGTGGCAGTTGATGACAGCCTTTGGAGGCCATGTCCTGCGAAAGTAGGTGACTTGGCTCTGGCTGTCTCGTGGCTGACCCCGTGGGTGTGTCCTTGCTCCTAGTCTGGCAGAACTGCACTACAGATCGGGGACAGCCTCAACACCGAGAAGGCCACGCTGATTGTTGTGCACACAGACGGGAGCATTGTGGAGACCACTGGCCTGAAGGGCCCAGCGGCCCCTCTCACCCCAGGTACCTGCGTCCCAATCCACAGTCCCCTAGAGTCATTGTGGCAAATTTGCCACATAGTGTATCTGAGTGGAAAAGGCAGAATTATCCAGCTAGGAAAGGGTGCTATCCACAAGAGAAGTGTTGGCCTCACAGGTCTTAACCTCCCAGCCCCTCTCTGCCCCAGGTCCACAGTCTCCTCCAACCCCATTGGCTCCTGGCCAGGAAAAAGGAGCCACCAAGTACAACTGGGACCCGTCGGTGTACGACAGCGAGTTGCCCGTGCGCTGCCGGAACATCAGCGGCACGCTCTATAAAAGCAGGTTGGGCTCAGGTGAGGCTACACTGCCAGTCTCGGGTGACCCTGTCAGGAAGCTGGGGCCAGGGCTCTGTACTGTGCAGCCCCTCTACTAGGGCCCAGGCCACAGAGGGCATGAGGAGGGTCGGGTCTCTGCAGGTTGTGTTTGGGGAGTACAAGGATGAGCCCACTGCCCGCATGGGCCGGTCAGCTCACAACTTGGCCCTGGGCTGATGCTCAGGGATGTGGCCAGACCAGAGTAGAGGGGTCAGATGGGCAATCCAGGCATAGCCAGAAAGGAAATTTGGCTGGGCAGATTGAGGGTAGGCAGGAGGTAGTGATAGAGAGTATAAGACTGGCCTGTGAGGGCATGCGCAGCCTGGTAATGGTCACCTTTGCCTCAGGGGGCCGGGGTCGCTGCATTAAGCAGGGGGAGAACTGGTATAGCCCGACAGAGTTTGAGGCCATGGCGGGAAGAGCCAGCAGCAAGGACTGGAAGAGAAGCATCCGCTATGCGGGCCGGCCGCTGCAGTGCCTCATCCAGGTATGCACGTGTGGGGCTGCATGCAGGGCCTGTCTTGGGGACCAGGGACAGGAGGGCCCAGGGGCAGGAGGAGCGTGGGCCTGGCCTGCTGGAGCCAGGCTCCGTTGGCTATTTCGCTGTCTCTGTGGCTGCAGCACCTGAACCCTCAGCTTTCCATAGGATGACAGTGATGCTGCCTGCAGGTCACAGGGCACGCCAGAGGTGGTGGTGAGCACAGGGAACCCTGCACACGGAGGCGCACAAGGTGAAGCCAGGCACAGTGCCCCTGGCCTCTGGGAGGCTGAAGCAGGGGTATGGAAAGTCCAAGCCCAGCCTTGGCAGTGTGGCAACTTAGATCTGGTCCCCAAATGAAAAGAAAAAGGCCTGGGGATGTAGCTCAGAGTGAAGGCCCTGAGTTTAATCCTTGGTATCACCAAAGAGATAAAAGCAATTCAAGAGCAAGTCAGGGCACTAGCTCCCAGCAGGGTCCTGCACCTGTGGCGCCTGCGCCTGTGGCACCTGCTGCTGCTTCCAGAATGAAGGAGCCTGAGCCAAGCCTGGCTGAGGAACAGCATCCTAGAGCCTTTCCTGCCACCGCCAGTCATGGCACTGTGCAGCACAGTTTCTGGGAGCGACTCTTGTCCTTTGTGAGTGGTGGGGAGGTACCAGGTCTTAGCGGGCTCAGGTTGGGTGGCATGTGCTCAGCTGGCTGACTCTGCAGTGCTCTCTGTCTTGTAGGATGGGATCTTGAACCCCCATGCAGCCTCTTGCACCTGTGCGGCCTGCTGTGATGACATGACCCTGGTGAGTTCTGGGTGCATGTGACCTGGCCCACCCACCTCCCACCCTCTTCCCAAGAGCCTTTGGCTTGGGTGGATACCAGGTGCTTCCTTCTGTGCCCTCCTGTTTCCACTGCCTGGGCAGGGTGGCCTAGGAAGATCACAAAAAGGGCTCTGTCGTGCGGAGGGCTTCGTGCTGCTCCCATGGCTGCCCGAGTGACGACTCGCCCCCTTTCAGTGCTCATGAGTATGTGTGCTATTGTGCATCCTGCCTTTTTTTTTTTTTTTTTTGCGGGACCGGGGTTCAAACTCACGACCTTGCACTTGTCCAGCAGGCACTTGTGCCTCGGAGCCGTCTCCCCAGCTCCTGCATCCTGCTCTTCTAATGTGATAAGTCACGCTTTTCCCTTGCTGAGACACGATACCTAACCCCCAAAAGTATAAGGAGGAAAGTGGCTCTGTTCCATAACTGGCAACATGGAGTGACAGGAGAAGGGCGGTAAGCCTCCTGGCCACACCCCTGGGCCCATCCCAGTCAGGCTTCACCTCCCAACGTCACATTAGCTATGAGCTCATCAGTACACTCGTCCACCTCCTGAAAGCCCACCTATGAGCATGTGAGATCTTCGGGGACATCTATGTCTCAACTCTAACACTGCATCAGCGTAAGCTCACCGTACTTGTGAGCAGGGCTGCTAGCATTCTTAGAGGATCTCCTTGTCCTATACACCTGTCTGCTGCAGAACAGAACAAGATCTTGGCTGGTTGGTTTATTATTTATTTATTTTGTGGTACCCAGCACTGAATTTGGGGCTTACACATGCCAGGCAGGCACTTAGGCTGCTGAGCTATTTCCCTGGCCCTAAGTTTGTTTGTTTGTTTATTAGTTATAGGGTCTTGCTACATAGTTCAAGCTCACATGGTCCTAGCCTCCCCAGTGCTGGGATTACTGGGGTATGGTCATTTATGCCTGTAATCCTAGCACTTGGGAGGCTGAGACAGGAGGATTGTTGTGAATTCAAGACCAGCTTGGGCTGCAGAGTGAGCTTACGGCCAGTCTGAACTGCATAGTAAGAGTCCATTTCAAAAAGACCAAAAATCAATCAATCATCCTGAAAGTAATTAAAGCCAGGATGAAAGGCATATGACTATCATCCTCATACCTGAGAGGCTGAAACAGGAAGATTACAAGTTCAAGCCCATTGTGGGCAAGGCCGTGGCAGGGGCATACGTGCCTTCCTGGCAAGTGCAAGGTCCTGAGTTGGATCTCTGGTACCTAAATAAAAGAAAATAAAGTGGTTGTGAAAGCCCTGGACTCAGTGTCCTCCACTGAAAAAAGAAAATGTAATTAGAAGACATTCTAAAATTTATTTTTTTAATTTTTTTACTTTATTTTTAAAAATTTAATGGTGGTTATATTACATATTTTCATTGTCAGATCAGTTTAGGTTAGTTGATATTGGTGTATAAAATTGGTCAAACAAACAACACTTTCCATAAACATTAATTTTTTTTAACAGTTAACACACTGTACACTCTCCTCACAATTGTTTTTTTTTTTAAAGAATTATTTATTTATTTATTTTCTTGTTTCAGAACCTTTTTTTTTTTTTTAAGAATTATTTTATTTTATTTTTTATTTGTTTCAGAACTTTTGTTTGTTTGTTTATGTATTCCTATGGCTGGCTCAGCCTGCCCTCAGGGCAGGGCTGGCACAGCATGTGATGCCAGGGATCAAACCGCGGTCCCTGCAGCCGCCTAAGCTTTCCTAAGCAGTCGCTTTAGACCACTGAGCCATCCTGCTGGGCCCCTGTTTCAGAACCTTTGTTTGTTTATTCACTCATTTTTATGGCTGGCTCAGCCCGCCCCAAGGGCAGGGCTGGCGCAGCGTTTGGTGCTGGGGATTGAATTGCGGTCCCTGAAGCCTCCCAAGCTTTCCCAAGCAGGCGCTTTAGACCACTGAGCCATCCCGCCGGGCCCATCCTCACAATTGTTATACAGAGCACAGTCTGTGGGCATGACCCACCTTCCTCTTGATGTTGCTAAGGAAAAGAAAAAAAAAAAAAGAATTCTTCTCCTTGAACTAAGAGGAAGCAGATGTTAGCACAGTCCAATGTTTCACATTTGCGGTGGGCCACCAGTGAAACTTGGAATGTTGGAGGCTATTGATCCAAGCCTCCTACAGCTCATCTCACCAATCTAGCTCTGCATTTCATGCCTTGTAATTAAGCTTTTTTGCTGGGTGGTCGAGGGCAAGTCAAAGCAAGACCTGTATAATAAAACGTTAATCTTTTGTATCTTCCAAGGTCAAATCCCCTCAGGATTAACTTTGGAACCATATATAGTGCTTTGTAGACCTCTTGTCAGTGGCAGCCTTCGGGTCAAGTCACGGCCATTGCTTGCCCAGTTTGCTTTCTGTGTAGAAGACGTTCTATATGTTGTTCACAATGCCAAATATTTTGAATTGTATAGTTTATGTGTAAATTTAATGTGAATGTGCTGGGAAAATTAACCATGAAAATAAAAATTTAAAGTTCATTTGGAAAACTAATAGAAGAACCAGTGCGGTGGTACATGCCTGTAACTTCATTATCATGAGGCTGAGGCAGGAGGATCACTACAAATTTGAGGCCACCCTGAATTACATAGTGGGACCCAGTCTGAAAAAAACCAATCAACCAGACTGGAAAACTAAAAAAGAGAGATAGAAAAAGAAAAATTCCTGGTAGATGAAACTGGGGGTCTTGAGTGGTCAGGAGCAGTGAGGAGTGAGGGAAGTCGGGAAGGCGCAGCAGAATCCTCTGCAGTTGCCCTGAGTGGTAGAAATTTACCTGTAAACCTGAGAAAAGGCATGGGGCGTGCGGCGAGCTCATGGCTGCTCCAGGAGCCGAGTGCACAGACGGAGGGTTCTGTGGGCTGAAGGTGCTCATCTTCTCAGTCTCACTGTAGCTGTAACAGAATTGTTGTTAAAATTCTAGAGGTTAAAAGACACCCACCAGGGCCAGTGAGATAGCTCAGCGGTCTAAAGTGCCTGCTTAGGCAAGCATAGGCAAGTGCACAGGGACAACGGTTTGGTCCCTGGCATGCCAGCCCCTCCACCAGGGTGGGCTGAGCTGGCCAATACATACATACATACCTCCCCTCAGAATTCTTACAGATATCAACAAGCTGGTCCTATAACTTACATGGAGAGGCAAAAAAATAATGTATACTCCGCAGAATCATCCTGTGGGGGTAAGACACCCTGGGTGGTCACAGTGGTGTGTGCAGGGCCACCGCAGACATGCTGGGTCCCACACTGGGACCATCCGACATCATAGCAAGGGTGAGCTGTGGCCCAGGTGCTGCTCTCGGCTGAGCCACAGCAAGGGCCAAACCCAGTATGAGCACAGTGCTCTCAGGGGTGTTGGGGTTTTGTGGGGTCAGGAGGCTGCCGTAGCGACTGACAGCTCCAGAGTCCTCACCAGGGTGGACTGAGGCCAGGCCAGCTCAGCCAGGAGGGACTGGCCTATCTGGAAGTGTGAGCTGAGCTTGGCTTTGGCTTCCCCCACTGCTGCACAGAGCTCTTGATTAACTCTCCAGATGCGGTAGTTGTTTGTGCCCCAGGGTGGCTTGAAAGCGGTGGAGCCGGGCTTCACAGAGAAGGGGACAGGCTGAGACAGCCCCAAACATCAAGTGACCATGGTACCTCACCTGTGCCTTCAGGGCATGAGACTTCAAGAAGTCAGCAGGGCCCAGTACTAGGGCCCTGGGAATACAGGAGACTGTGCCCGTGGCTGCTGCCACATGTGCCCTGGACCATCTAGTTCTCAGCAGAGCATGTCAGGCAGAGAGGCAGGCAGGTGTGAACAGTGCTGGGGACAAGCAGGCCAGCGCTGTGGGGAGGAGCTGCTGGAAGAGGCAGGTTGGGCAGTGATATGTGTGGAGAGAACATTGATAAGGAGACCTTAGGGAAGAGAGGAGCCAGCCATGCTGAAGCACACCTGTAGTCCAACCCGATCAGGAGTGGGAGATCTCAGGCTTGAGGCCAGCCTGGGCTGCCTGCAGAGACTCCCTCTTAAGCACTGGCCTGTGTCTCCCCTACAGAGTGCTGGCTGGGGGGGTCTTAAGTGTCCCTCACTTGGAAAAGAGCCATCTCTGGGCGCTTGGTACTGTACTCCCCCCAGGTAACACTAGGGAGATTCCTACGGCTCTGGACATTTCTCTGCTGTTGCTAGCCTGGTTGGGTTTTCTTGTCTCCCTTGCTGAGCTCAGGGATTACTGACAGAGTTTGACGTGGCTTCTTCCCAGCTGTGGTCCCCCCACCTCCATGGCTGCTCGTGGGTGCTTTCCTGTAGGAAGCCTTGAGATGCCAGCTCCTTGCAGTGCTGTTTGCTGTGAGGTGTTGGCACTGTTTCTGCTCCTGTGGTGAGTGTAGACACAGCTTCCTCCTGGCCATGCTGAGAGCTCCCTCTGCTCTTTCCATCCACAAACTATGGCCCAGCTCTTGGTCTTGGCCCCCTTTCCGCCCCTGGGCTCTGTGTGCCTCAACTCTGCCCTCCTCCTGCAGAGTGGCCCCGTCCGACTCTTTGTGCCCTACAAGAGGCGAAAGAAGGAGAATGAGTTGCCCACAACGCCGCTGAAGAAGGATTCTCCCAAGAACATAACCCTGCTCCCAGCCACTGCTGCCACCACCTGTGAGTTAAGGGGTCTGCTGTGCTCTCTGCCTGCCCAGGCATGGGCTCTGCTGACATGGGGCCTTGGTCCCCGTGCCGCCATCCCACCTTCGTGCTGGCCAGCACCTGCCATCCCTGTCCCGGCTGGTCCTCCGTGCTGGGCGCTGTCTGGCCCTGCTCTCTGGTTCCCGGAGCTAAGCATGTTACTAGGAGAGGGGTGCCCTCTAGCGCGGCTTTCTGGGCCCCCAGTGCCTGTCCGGTGAGGGCTGTGCGAGCCACTGTCACCAGAGGCTTACCTGCCAGGCAGCCGCTGGGGCGGACACCTCCCAAATGAAGGCTTTAGTTTTCGCTTGAGTTTTGCTTTTCATTCTCTTCCTGGCACTGGGGATCCAGCCCTTTGTAGCTCATTTTTTTTTTTTTTTTTTTTTTTTTTTTTCTTGTTTCAGAACCTTTATTTGTTTATTCACTCATTTTTATGGCCAGCTCAGCCTGCAGGGCTGGCGCAGCATGTGGTGCCGGGGATCAAACCGCAGTCCCTGAAGCCGCCCAAGCTTTCCCAAGCAGGCGCTTTAGACCACTGAGCCATCCCGCCGGGCCCCTGTAGCTCATTTTGAGACTGACTCTTCCTGGCTTTCCCAGCCAGTGTTTGAATTTTCCACCCTCCTGCCTCAGCCTCCTGAGCAGCTGGGATTACAGGGATGAGTCACCATGTCTGATGGCTCTGGTGGCTTTCTTTGTGCTGTCCTGCCTTGTGCACCCTGTAACTTGGCCTCCCATGGCTGGCTTCTCCTGCTGTCTGCCTAAGCTACTGCCCGCAGGGCAGTGTGTGACTGGGTCTGGACTCACAGATGTGGCCACTTTTGTCCTCGGGGTTGAAGAAAGGCTTTCTCCTTTAGGTTACAAAACCTTTTCCAGATTGTCTTCCCTTTCGGTTTCCTAGCCGGGCAGCGTGTCCCCAGTCACAGCCCAGCTCCACAGCGTGTCTCTGTCCCTGCAGGTTCGGGGCCCCTGGTCGCACTGCACCTCACATGCTGCCTTCTTGGGCCAGGCCCTGGGTCTGCCTGACACTTGTGTCTGCCTGGCTTGTATGAATTGTGCTCTGCCTTTGCAGTCACTGTGACACCCTCAGGGCAGATCACCACATCTGGGGCACTGACATTTGACCGCACGTCCACTGTGGAGGCCACTGCTGTCATCTCGGAGAGCCCGGCCCAGGGTGATGTCTTCACAGGAGCCACAGGTAAGCGTCTCCAGGGACAGTCCTGCTCCTGTTCCATGTCCCTGTAGCCCAGCAGGTAGGTGGCCTGGGCCTTGGGGTGTGTGGCTGTGGGTGCTCCGGAAGGGTGGTAAGGGTGGCGTGTCATGTGTTTCATCCCCCCAAGCATGTGCCGGAGCCACCACAGTGCAGAGCTCGGTGGAGTCCGAGCCCGCAGTGCCACTGCTGCTTCCCGGTCTCTCACCCACAGTGCAGGAGGCTGGTGTGCAGCCTCCCTGCCGGGTTGGCCACCCTGAGCCCCATTACCCCGGCTACCAGGACAGCTGCCAGATCGCACCCTTTCCTGAGGCTGCGCTGCCGACATCACACCCCAAGATAGGTGAGTCTGATGCAGGTCCTCATTCCCACAGTGCTTTGGTTTTTGCTTTGCTGGGGTCGGAACCACAGTGGCTCACGTTCCTGGCATTCCTCCTGTGCCTGAGTGACACTTCAGCCCAGAGCTGCTTGCCAGCAGATTCCCCAGTGCAGAGATTTGCGGGTGTGAAGCGTGAGGTGCTGACAGGGTCACTGGATGTAGCTGCTCCGCCTCGCCCCCTCTGTGTGTGTGGGTGCTTTGTACATGGGCCATTCACCATGCAGATGGCAGTGTCCAGCCCAGAGCAGTCATGGGCCTTGGAAGAGCGTATATGAGAATAGATTCTGCTGCCCCTGCATGACAGTGGCGTTGCTGAGGGCAGAAGGACTCTGTTTATCCTTGTAGCTTAGAGTACAGCGTTGGTGCTTCCCATTGCTTGCACTCGGCTCTGTGCTTTGCACCTGCTCCTGTGTCTGCGCTGTGAGGGTGCGTGCCCGTTCAAGCAGGTGCTGCGCTGTGCGTCATTGTGTACGTAAGGGCACCGCCCCTTCCCGGCCCAGACTTTTCCACACTCAGGCACCACTCAAATCATACCTTCTCCAGGCCCCTGTTGGCCCCACTCGGCTGGGGCCAACTTATTATGGGGTCCAGGACCTCCAGGCCACTGAAAGCACTGTGACACCCAGGGTGCTCTGGCTGCTTCTGGCAGTGGAGGTATACACCCTGTTTGGCCCCAAGTCTGGAGGAGGCTGGGGTTCTCGGTACCAGCGAGCAAGTCCTTAGTCATGAACTTGGTCCCCTACCGGTTTGCTCTTCCTGTCCCTCTGGCTTGTCCTGGCAAGCTGTCCTACAGTATGTCCCCCTCTGCCATTTGCCTCAGTCAGAGATGCCAAACACGAGGCAGGGCTGGTAAGAGCTTTGGGTGCCTCAGCTCTTGTCCCACGGCTACAAAGGGTGACCTGGGCTTTGGTTGAGGCCTGGGTGCCTGTCTCTTGCTGTAACCTGAAGTGGCCACTGGGTCCCACGTCTGAGCTGCCACTCCCCACTGTACAAGGCTTCGTGTAGCAGTCACGGGTGCTGACCATGGTCACTGGTGCTGCCGGTGCCCAGACTTGGCAGCAGAGTCCCTGCACGTGGTCGTGTGCTCCCTGCCCTCACAAATACACCCTGCTTGTGGTGTAGCCATGAGAGCTCTTCCGTGCCTCCAGGAGCCCAGCGTTCTGGCAGCAGCTGGTGCTTCTGGCCTGGGCCCTAGCTCTCGTGCCACCTCCTGTCTCCTCCAAGCCCTGTCTCCTGCCCGCAGCGGGTGCCAGAGAATGATCTTCAGGGGCTCTTTCTTTCAAGGGCTCGAGATCAGCACCCCAGTGCATTCTGGGTTCAGGGCTGTCTGTGCCTGTCTCCTGCAGGTGACACAGGTGCACACTGCACACAAACCCCCGCTGCTCTGTGGCTTGCAGGCACCCTTGTGTATGCACCCTGCTCCTCCAGTTTTGGAAATTCAGTGGGGTGCTAGGCATGGACATGGGGGAGTCCAGGTTGGTTAGGGCAGCGCCAGGCTGTAACCTGGTGCCCGGGCTCAGGGAGCTGGTATGGAGAAGGCTCCCTGACCGCCAGTGTCCCTCCTTAGTGCTCACCTCCCTGCCCGCCCTGGCCATCCCGCCTTCCACCCCCACCAAGCCTGTCTCCCCGGCATCTCTCGGTGGGCTGGAGATGACAGAGCCTCGGAGCTGGCTCTACCTGGAAGACATGGTCAACAATCTGCTTAGCACGGCTCAGCAGCTGAAGACAGTGTTTGAACAGGCCAAGCAGGCCAGCACCTGCCGTGAGGCTGCTGCGACACAGGCCCGGATGCAGGCCGATGCAGAGCGGAGAGAGGTAAGGCGGGCGCAGGCCCGAGGCTCGCTGCTTTGGTCGAGGGCGAGCTTGCCGGCAGGGATCCCCATAAGAGAGATGGCTCCTATCGACCTGCACTGGGAGGTGTATTCAGGGCCGCACCTGTCAGGCAGGTGCCCAACCTTGACTGCAGCCCACGTCTGTCGGGCTTTGTCCAAGGTCTCGGGTGACTTAGGCTAAAACTGCCTAGACGCTGTGAGGATTTGGGATGGTGGCTTGTCGGGGAGGTGACAGCATCATGCCACACTGCTGCTCTGCCTGGCATCACAGGACATACGGAGAGAGTGCCAGTGGGTGGACCACAGGCTGCAAGAAAGTACAGCATCGGATTTTCCAGTTCTGGTGAATGTTTTCACATGCCACCGAACAGAGGGTAGGATTCCTTAACACGAGTGAACTTGTTTTCAAAGAAAATATTTCTACTTCCAGAGATAGAGAAAATTTAAAAATTTTTTTTAAAAAGTATGATTCCAAACTAGGAGCTACTTACTCTGTGCTATAATCTGGAAAATAGAAAGTTCCAAGAAAACAGAATCAGTCATTCCTGTGCCCAAAGATGACAGTTTTCTGGGCCCTTTTGGACTTGGTAAAACTAGATGGAGGTTTTTGTCTGCCGGAGTGCCTGGGTCTGAGCTCACATAACCAGGGGGGTCAGGTGACTGTACTGAGGTCACAGAGTGACGCCTGTCTGACTGCTCCTGGTCCCATCCTGCTGTTCCTCCCTTCCAGAGGCTGGCCCTGGTTCTGCCAGCAGCAGCAGCAGCTCTGACCCCGTGGGGCTTGGTAGTGACTACGCGGCCACATCCTTTGCCTTGCTGCTTTTGTTCAGTATTCTGTTTCTGAAGCCTGAGGTTCATTTTTCTTGAGGTTCCCAGACCCCTTGCCCAAGCTGCCTTGGAGATTAGCCAAAAAGCCCGGGTGTAGACGTAGGCCTGCTTTTTTGTACTTTGACCTGGATTGTTGAAAAGTGCTTAATTTTCTAAAAGTTGAGGATTTTTCTAGGTTTCTTTTTACAGTTCATGGGGTGAGAGCCCTGGAGGTGAAACACAGGGCCCTTCAGCCACACCCCAGCCCTTCATGTATCTGTGCTGCTGAGCTCGGCTTGAACTTGGGAGCTGCTTGCTGTGCCCTGTGCCTGCACAGTGCCTGGATGTCCACGGGCAGCGCAGGCAAAGGAGGAGCATGGTAGCTCTAGCAGAAGCCTTTTGAGACAGGGTCTCTTGTGTTTGTTGCGCCAGCTGGTCCCCAACTCCTGGGCCCCAGTGTCCCTGGCTTTAGCTACTGAGTCGCTGGGGCCACTGCTTCCCCGATGTGCTGGGCAAGTGAGCCCTTGGTTTGGACGTGGACAGTGTGCTCAAGAGCCTATGGTGTTGAACAAAACCGGGGTTACACAAACAACATGTGGGGCACAGTGTGGAAGCAAGGGAGCCAGTCCTATCCTGACCTGGGCAAATACCGGGGAGGGCAAGGCCCCAGCACCACCGTGCTTCTGGGCCTAGATCTGGCCTGCACATGATGGACCTCCCTCACCAAGACCACAGTGACATGCTGGGCCTGCTGCTAGGCAAAGCGAGGTCCTTGGGCCCTGGTGAAGCAGTGGACTCTGGGCTGGGGCTGGGAGCCCTTGGGAGCCAGCTCTGCAGGCTCTGTGACCGATGTTGGCGTTGGCAGTGTCTGTGCCCCAGCATGGGTGTGGTGGGCACTGTCTTGAGGTAAGGGTCATGGGGTGGTGAAGGCTCATAGGTGGCTCCCCTTTCCCCTGTGCAAAGGGCCCGTGGGTTTCATTAGGGACTTCAGAAAGCTCTGTCTGAGCATCAGCCAGTGCCGCACACATTTCCATCTCCTGAGCCTGAGACCCTGGGGAGCAGAGCAGGTGAATGACCGGGTAGGTGGGGCTAAGTGAGCTGAGACCCCAGACCCGTCCCATGTCCATGCATGGGAGGACAGAGTCAGAGGAGTTTCCTCAGGACAGCGTGGATGGAGGGCCTCATGCTGCAGACTGGACCTTTTATTAGGAATGTATTTATGTATGTATGTATTTATTTATTTATTTGGAAGGGAGGATTGAACTCAGGCCCTTGCACTTGCCAGGCAAGCACTTATTGTATTTAGCTATCTCCTCAGCCCCTTATTTATTTTTTATTTTTTATTATTTTTATTTTTTTAATTTTAATATTTATTGATTTTAAATGATGTAGTATTACTTACGGGCTGTAGGCAACTAGATCAAACATATACATGGAATATGCACCAGTTGTACTCAAGATATAGCACTGCTTCTTTCAAAGCAGAAAGTATACAATACAATCAACTCTAAACAACTAGCTTGCCGGCCTTTATGAGAGATGGCACCATACCAGAGTTAAGTGTAAGAGTTTGTGGTTGGCAGTCCATGCAGTCTTTTTTTTTTTTTTTTTTTTTTTTTTAAATTAAATTAAATTTATTTTGGGTATTGGGAACCAAACTTACAATTTCAGGCTTACTAGGCTGGAATTTAATTTTTTTTTTTTTTGAGACAGGGTCTTGCTGTGCAGTTAGTTCAGGCTGGCCTTGAGCTCACTTTGGTAGTCCAGGCTGGTCTCGAACTTGCACCAATCCTCCTGCCTCAGCCTCCCAAATGCTGGGATTATAGGCGTGCACCACCACGCCCGGCTTTGGAATTTAATTTTAAAAGAAATAAATTTAGCCCAGTTGAAGTTAATAGGGGCGATTTGTTTTGTTTTTTCAATAAGGTGATTTTTGGCAGCTTTAGTGGAAAATTTGTATTCATGTGTGTGTAATTAGTTCTGCCGTGGCTAAGCAGGGCAGCAGAGCACGGTGCTGTCAAGGGCACAGCGTGCAGCAGCTGCTGCTGGACGCCCCAGGGTCTGGGGTCGACCACCACGGCCTGGCTCAGGCTGGCCCTGTCTCTGTCCTACAGCATGTCCCCATGGCTCTTTGCTCCTTCTTGGCCTTCAGGCTCCCTTCCCAGCTGTCTCTGTAAGAGTGAAGCACAGCTCAGCATGGTGCAGGGAGGGGTGGTGACTGTGGAGCCCCAGGCACAGGTCCCAGTCCTGCAGGTCAGGCAGGGTGCGCTCTGTCCTATGCGAATCCCACGCACCCAGGCCAGTGGTGAGTGAGAAACATGGCTTTGCTGGTGTCCATCTTGGGGAACTTGGGAGCTGACTGTCGATACTGCCTCTCTGATGTCACCACGTGTCCCCAAGTACCTGTCTGGGCAGCAGCGAGCCACCTGGACACATTGTCCCACAGCCTCAGGAGGGAGGGGACAGCGAGGGATAGCCCCATGCCAGGGACCACAGGAAGCCAGCCCATCAGGACTTGTGGGGACATAAGGGTTCCTGGCAGCCAGTGACAAGCACAGGGCTGGGCACATGCAGATGCCAGCTGTAGTGCCTTGGCCCAGAAGCTCTCTGGGGTGGTGCTGTAGCCCTGACCAGCTGGAGAAGATGCCATTAGACTGATTCCTTGATTGGCTTAGCTGCCCGACCTCCTGATGAACTTAGGTGTGGGCGTTTCCCGTTCCTCCAGCTGCTGCTCCCATACGTGAGGCATGCTCTCTAATTAGGCTGGGCCCTTCTGTCCTAGTGCTGAGGGAAGACCTCATACCCTCCTGGCGCCCGCCTGGGTCACATTCCTGGGAAGCTCCCAGGCCCCAAGCCTTGGGTGGAAACATCCCTTTGCCCTGGACTTACATCCTGCATTCAAAGGGCAAGAGGAAAGGGTGAAGGGACAACTAGTTGTCATAGAGACAGACACGAGCCAATCGACACCTAGCCCCTAAGATTTCAAGTTCAACCTTTTGGGTTATTTCCAGGTTGTTTTTATTTTCTTTATTTATTTTAAGAATTTTTCATTTTATTTATTTTTCTCTTTTTTCAGAACCTTTGTTTGTTTATTTACTCATTTTTATGGCTGGCTCAGCCCGCCCCAAGGGCAGGGCTGGTGCAGCATGTGGTGTCAGGGATCGAACTATGGCCCCTGAAGCCGCCCAAGCTTTCCCAAGCAGGTGCTCAGACCACTGAGCCATCCCGCCAGGCCCAAGGTTATTTTTATTTTAAATAATAGAAACAGTATTGGGCTGGCGAGATAACTCAGTAGAATAAGCAATTCCCTCACAAGTGCAAGGTCCTGAGTACAATCCCTGGTACTGCAAACAAACAAAAATGCTGAGCATAATATTCCTTGGTAAAGAATTACTAGGTCTTTTAATTTTTTATTTTTTTACTATGAGTGGGGGTGGCACCCAGTTGTAATCTCAGCATTCAGGAAGCTGAAGCGGGGCTGGCCAGATAGCTTAGTGGACTAAAGCACCTGCTTAGGCAAGCTCAGGGAACAGGGTTCGATCCCCAGCATGCCATGCCAGCCCTGTCCCCGGAGCATATTGAGACAGTTGACTTGAGACTGGTGTGGTAGCACAAGCCTGTAATGCCAGTACTTGGGAGGCTGAAAACAGGAGCAACACTACCAGTTTGATCTGCGTCTGAGACCCTGTAGAGTAGACCCTATACTGAAAATACAAAAAGAAAAAAGGAAGCTGAAGCAAGAGGATCACCATGAGTTTGAGGGCAGCCTGCGCTATAGTGTGAGGCCTTGCCTCAAAAATAAATAAATAGTTGTATGTGATTTTTTAGGGGATCTTATTCTTTTTTTTTTTTTTTTTTTTTTTTTGGGA
>PVJA010044506.1:0-16200 GCA_004027025.1 Myocastor coypus | reverse complement strand
TCTGTCTGTCTGTCTGTCTGTCTGTCTTTCATTTTTTTAATTTTTTGCAGAACCAGGGATTGAGCTTAGGCCCTTGTGCTTGCCAGGCAAATGCTTATTCTACTGAGCTATCTCCCCAGCCCCCCTACCCCTTTTTTTTTTCTATTTTTTTGAGACATGGTTTACTGAGTTACTAAGTTCCCCCATCTGGGCTTGAACTTGTGATTGTATTACTTAGCTTTTTGAGTGCTAGGATTATAGGTATGTACCACTATGCTGGTTTGTAAGATGATAATCAAATTATCCCTGTAGGCTTGTTTTTCTGATGATGGTTAATTAACCTAAATTGAGGAGCTAACATAAAATCTTACATTCTGTTTTTTTTTTTTTAACCTATAGAGCAGAGGCTTGGTATCCACCTCATGTGGTTGGGGTCAGGATCACAAGAAATAGTTCTGGGATTCCTGGTTCCACAGGCATCACTGTGGTTTAACCTTTCCTAATTAATCAGAGTCACAGGGACCATCTGGGTCCTAGAAGGTCCTAGGAGCTGCCTGGATGTCATTCCTTCCAACCTGGGAACCCTGGAGCTCTGCCATTTTCTTTTCTTTTTTTTTTTGAGACAGGGTCTTGCTCTGCCTGCCATTTTCATTAGACACAAATGTGTGACAGGTTTTTGTCATGTTTTTGTATGTGCTTTCTTACATTGTTAGAAAATAATTTCATTTTTAAATAATTTTGATTAGTTCAGAAATTATTTCAGAGCTACCTACAGAGTTCACTATTGAAATAGTACACTTACACAGTTTTTGTAAATGTTGCTGTGAAAAACGAAATTTAAGAGTAGTACAGTGAACATGCACATGCCTTTTTCCTAATAAAGATTCAGTTAACACTTTATTGTATTTGTTTTCTCTCTTGTGTTATATGCATGTTTCCAGAGCATGTCAGACATAATGTTTCATTTCTTTTTTATTTATGTTGTTTTTTAGAGATAAAGTCTCACTTTGTAGTTCATTGTGGTCTCACTGTGTAGTTCAGGCCACCCTCAAACTTGAAGTGATCCTCCTAAGTCATTATTTTGAGTGCTGGCATCACAGGTGTATACTACCACACCTGGCTGCTTCATTCTTAAATACTTGAGTATATCCCTCCTTCAAAGCGTAAGATCAGGGCCTGGGGAGATGGCTCTGTGGCACAAGTGCTTGCCTGGCAAGTGCAAGGTCATGAGTTAAAACCCCAGTGTCACACACACACACACACACACACACACACACACACACACACACACACGGCAAAAGCTCAGTAGTACTGACATAATTTGTTTTTTTTGTTGTTGTTGTTTTTGTTTTTGTTTTTTGTCTTTTTAAGACAGGGTCTCATTATGCAGTTCAGGTTGGCCTTGAACTCACTTTTGTGGCCCAGGCTGATCTCGAACTCGCACTGATCCTCCTGCCTCAGCCTCCCAAGTGCTGGGATTACAGGCTTGCGCCACCACGCCCGGCTGACATAATTTGTATATAATGAAGTAATTCTGATTCTGTTACCTAAGTTCTCCCGTTTTGTACATATCATTTATATCCTTTGACCTCTTACTGTTTTTATTTTTTATTTTAATTTTTTTGTGTATTTCAGTATGGGAACCACAGCATCTCAAACACAGATCAGACTCATAGTAATCTTGTTTTCAACTTCTCAAGCCCTGGGATTACAAGCATGTGCCACCATGGCCAGTCTCATTCTCTCAGTCCCTATCTCAGTGCACCCCAGGAGCAGGGCCAGCATGACATGCAGGGGGTCCAACTCCTGTCCCTGCACCTGTCCAAGCAGGCACTTTAGTCCAGCGAGCTATTTGGCTGACCCTTTTTCTTACTGTTTTTATTATTGCCTTCTGCCTCTATTAATATTTGCTTTATGTGTTTAGATACAATAAATTATTTTTGTTTGTTTTAGTACTGAAGATCTGAACCCCAGTCCTCTTGTATGCTAGGCAAGTTCTGCACTACTGAGTTACATCCCTAATCCTACTAATTTTTTCAGAGCCAAGGTATTATCTTCAAAGTCTTGCATAATAGTTCAATAAATATTAACTTCTTTTCTTATTTTTGTTTGTTTGTTTTTTTGTTTGTTTGTTTGTTTACACGGGACTGGGGTTTGAACTCATGACCTTTCACTTGCCAGTCAGGCATGGAGCTATCTCCCCAGCCCCAACTTATACTTATTTTCTAATAACTTCTAATCTTGCCAGTAGAGATATTTAAAATTAGCTTCATGTATATGTCTAGTAGGAACCATCAGTTTTCTGTTTTCTAGCAATTTTCATTTTATATTCTTTGCTTTGAAAAGTACAAAAATTCTTTTTAATCAACTAACATTCCTACTTTCTTAATAAACGAAGGATGAATGGCTCAAGTCTGTTTTGAAAAAATATTTTTCATGTTAGTGCTATAGGGAGACATGTTTTGTGTGTTTTTATAAATATCTGTTACATGGCAGGTGATGTATTTTATGTATTCTAGGATGTGCTTAATTGATCCTGGGAGACTGAGTTAGATATACTAACAAATGTGTCTTGTCATGTGTGACTTACTCAGGAACCTTTGGTAATAGCTTTCTGCAGAAAGTGACATCACAGGCTTGGTGGAAGGACTAGAAGTTCAGAGGCCTTGGCATGCAGGAGCATGGCCAGGAGCTGAATGAAGTTCAGCATGCTGTGGTGTTGAGTGTAGTTGGAGGAAGTGAAGTCAGAGAATGGAGCACATTTTTGGTCATTAAAGGCTTTTTAAAATAGTGAGCATACTCTGTAATTTAGGTCCAAGCTGGGACACTTTGAAAGAAAATATAAGCACTCTTAATAACTGTCGTAGACAATAGGCACTGTAGGAGTATTTCAGGAAAGTCAAGGGTGGGTCTTGTTGCTTATAAGCCATGAGAGGTAGTGTGACTTTATCTCAGTGGCACCAGGCTATTGTATCATTTGGAGGACTATATTATAAAAGTCGTGTTTCCTGAGCTTTAACTGTAAGAAAATGTTGTCAAAGGCTTTTAACATTGTGTCTTGTGGTCTACTGGGCTTGTTAGAATCCCCTAATTTGGAACAGGTGCTTCTGTTATACAGAACAGAACTTAAACAGAAACATTGTTAGGTTAGCTTTGTGCTTTATATGTTTCTATTGCATCGTACTTTAGATAGCTGTTATTTTGCTTGTCACCTTAAAAGGTAGTGGGAGTTATGATTATATAATTTTGAGATGAATATTAAGTCAGAATTTATCTTAGTGATTCCCTCACCAATATTTAGCATGTATTTAACATTGTTTTAAGTACTTAGTGTATGCTGGGCATGGTCCTAGGAACATGATCTCTATAAACTTGTTAGTTTTATATCCATTTTACAAATGAGAAAATTGATTTTTAAATGCTGTCTTACTCGGGGTCACAAATCCAGGTTGTCTGCTTTTGGAGTCTGTACATAGCCAGTACATTATAGTATACTCAGCAGTATTATTAGCTTTGGGCTTAGTGAAAAATTTAGGAGTATTTTTACATTAGATTTAGGTAAGTATTTTCACAATGATTTTTATATTTTACAGCCTCCAAAAGTATGTTCGGGAACAGATTCTATTAGCAGTAGCAGTTATTGTAAAGCGAGGATCATTGGATAAATCGATTGACTGCAAAAGCATTTTTCATGAAGTCAGCCAGTTGATAAGTAGTGGCAATCCCACTGTGGTAAGTATGCTGTTTGTATTTATTTATTTATTTTATTTATTTATTTTTTTTTTAATTTCTTTATTTATTTTCTTGTTTCAGAACCTTTATTTGTTTATTCACTCATTCTTATGGCTGGCTCAGCCTGCCCCAAGGGCAGGGCTGGCGCAGCATGTGGTGCTGGGGATCGAACCGCGGTCCCTGAAGCCGCCCAAGCTTTCCCAAGCAGGCGCTTTAAACCACTGAGCCATCCCGCCGGGCCTGCTGTTTGTATTTATAAGTACTAGAAAATAGCATGGATATTTACATAAAAGAAGTATACAAGCTAATAAAGCAATTTTCATTTGTTCAAATTTTCTAGTTTTTTGTGTATAGTATATTTTTGCTTTTTCTTTTGATTCTGTTTTTCTGTTACCATAATGTTCACAATCATTACTTTAATTGGTTATAAAAGGTAAAAAAAAAGGTAATATGTCATAATATTCTTGACCATTTCCATGAACATTCCCCTAGTTTTGTTAGTGATTTTCTTTTTTAGGGGGGAGGGTACTGGGAATTGAACTCAGGACTTCATATCATACATTTACTTGTACAACTGAGCTACATCCCCAAATCCAATGCCTCCATGTTTAATCTATCTTAAACAGCTACTGGTAATTACAGTAATGTTTGATTTAAATTTGAAATGATGTCAGACATAAAAACTTTTTTTGTTTGGTGTTAGAGTTTTGTTTTATTTGAAACGGTCTCATTTTATAGGTCGGGTTGGCCTAGAGTTGACTATATTTCTTGGCTGGCCTTAAACTTTAGACAGTCTTCTGCTTCAGCCTTCTAACTGCTGAGATTACATGTGCCACTGTGCTTGGCTCAACAAAGTGGTTAGCAGTTGTTGTACTAATAGACCATGTGTACCATGACTTTCAGGTGTGATTGTCAGGTAAACAAATACAAGACCATTGTTGTTGACTGAATTGCTCTGGGGAGCATGAATTTCTTCTGTCGTTTCCTGTGTGTTAGAGAACTAAACTAAGGCTGGGGAGTTAATGTTGGGTTGGTTTCACTTTGTTGGAAGCAAAAGGGACAGGAATTAATGTGAATGAATGGTCAGCTGTGGTCCTTGGATTGAATTATTGGCTTTTATCAGCTAAATGCTACTTAACTCTTTTAGAATGAGACAGGTTAAGTCAGGCCATTCTGATTCTCCGGTATTAAATCTTTGATTATTTTGGACAGTTTTTTTTTTTTTTTTAATTATATGTGAAGCTACCTACCTTTTTCTTTATGAATTTCTTTACATTGTCATTGACCCCACAGAAGTGTCTTTTTATTTATTTATTTAGTTAGTTAGCTAGCTTGTTAGTTTTGTAGAGCTGGGAGGTCAAAGCAGGACCCCGTGTGTGATTTTTAGTATTTGATGGTTTAAGGTTAAGATGTGGTTGCACATTTTTGAAGCGTTGTGCACATTATCCCTATGGTGATTCTAGTCTCTTTCTATTTGCCTCTAACATTTATTGATAGTTGGCTATCCACTCACCTTAATACTTCAGTGTGCTCCCAGCCCCCAATTCCAGAATGATACCCCAGGGGTCTAGAGTGAAGGAATTGGTAAGCAAGCTTGTCAGGACTTCATTTTTGATTGTGTGGATGTTGTGTTTTTATGCCATCTTTGTGGCAGATTTTAAGTTGTGCTGTCCACATAGGTTTTTGTAACTGCTTTTCATTATGTAATTGCTATACCAACCATGTGTGGCTTTTTAACATTAGAAATGGCAAGTATGACTGAAGAACCAAACTTTTTTTATTTTTTAAAACTTATTTATGTATGTTATGGCCGGCTCAGCCTGTCCTGGGGGTGGGGCTGGCGCAGCATGTAGTGCTAGGGATCGAGCCACGATCCCTGTGGTTGCCTAAGCAGGCACTTTAGACCGCTGGGCTATCTTGTGGGCCCAGAACCAAACTTTTTTTTTTTTTGTCTTTTTGAGACAGGGTCTCACTATGCAGTTCAGGCTGGCCTTGAGCTCACTTTTGTATCCCAGGCTGGTCTCGAACTCACACTGATCCTCCTGCCTCAGCCTCCCGAGTGCTGGGATTACAGGCGTGCGTCACCACGCCCGGCTCCAGAACCAAACTTTTAAATTAATTAGATTCATAACCACGTGTAGGCAGTTGGCAGCCATAGTGAACAGCATAATTCTAGACTTCAGTAATCCAAAGGTCTAATTTTATGCCCTTTTACATTTAATCTCAGTGTTTCATTGTGGCTTTGCTTTATGTAGTGAGAAAATGTGTTGAAAATGATCTCCTCATAAATCAATACCTTTTTTTTTTTAAAATGTATTTGCTTGTTACAGGGTCTTACTATGCAGCTTGGATTCATAATGATCCGCCTGTTTTCAGCCTCCCAGGACTGGGATTACAGGCATGCATCACTATGCCAGGACCCTGGCCAGCTCAGCCTACCCTGTGGGCAGACCTGGTGCAGCATGTGGTGCTGGGGTTCAAACCTGGGTCCCTGTACCTGCTTAAGCAGGTGCTTTAGTCTGCTGAGCTATCTCGCTGGCCCTCAATTCCTTTTTTCTCTCATTTTTCTGTTTTGTGATATATGATTGAATTTGGGTGTTTTTTTACTAATCTATATTCCTGGCTCTTATTAGTTTTTATTTTGAGATAGGTTCTTGCTATGTTACTCAAACTGGGTTGAAATTTGAGATTTTCTTGTCTCAATGTCCTATAACTGGAATTTTCTCGATCATCAGGGAAGCTACTTTTTACTTATTCTGTCACTGTCTAGTAACAGTGACAGTCAAGACTGATGGAGCTTTGCTCTTGGTACTGTTACTTCAGGGAGGACTGCATTGTTATGTGTCTAGATTTTGGTAGGTAGTATTTGCTCACAGACTCATGGCTATGTGCATTCTGATAGTGGCTGCCATGGAGCAAAGGAAAAAAGTGGTGGATACTGCTAGTAGGGAAAAGGTCTCAAACTGAGAGTCTTTGGAAATCCTGTCTTAGCCCTAAGTGCTCTAAATGGGATTACTCTTCATTTTATTTCCTTTATTTTATCAGTAAATGTTGATACATAATAAATACGTTAGCATAGGGAATGGGTACATATACATATCAGATTGTAATCCTTTTTACTTCAGCTTTCCCCCTCTGTTCCCCTTTTTGCTCACCCCTTCTTCATAAAATCTGTCTGTTTCCTGTTGTTTATTTTGTTCTAAATTATTTATGCTTTGGATTTTTCATATAACAGAAATCATGCGATGTTTAGCCTTCTGTGTCTGATTCATTTTACTTAGCATTATGGTCTCAGAGTTCATTAATTTACTTACCAATCTCAATCTTATGTACTCCAGTTTATATATGGTACAGTTTCCTTGTCTGTTCATTAGTTCATAGGCATCTTAGTTTGCTGATCTTTCCAGCTAAGATTTTGGAATTGATGTCTGTGACTTGCCCCATCACTCAGGTGCCTCAGGCAAAAGATAGAGTTGCTTACTCTGAGGAATGTTCACATATTCAGGAATTGAGTTTCTGCTTCCTTTCCCCTTAGGTAATTTGATCCAGCACAAAAGAAGGCCACTGTAACCTGGCAGTTGGATTTTTTTTTTTTTTTTGAGCCACTGAAATAACATTTTCTGAGAATGATTAGAACAGGTGTACTTTAGTTTTTTGTGTGCTCATTGTGTATATATTTTGATAAAAGGATATGTTATGAAATACTCCAGAATAAGTGCTTTAAAAGTCAAATTTCTAGTAACAAAGCCAAGAACTGTGATAATGTAGGAAATTAATAATGGGGGAAATAGAATTTGACTTCAAAGATTGTAGGGTGACCTAATTTGATGATCACATTGAAAACATTAAGCTGTTTTAAAAAATATCTGTGCTTTTATGTGACCAAATGAAACTTATGTGCTCTGACTGTTCTAGTTTGTCTTTGTCCAGTAGCTTGGAATTATTAGCTCATTTAGGAGCTTTTAAAAAATGACATTGTAGGCCCACAAAATGTGTTAGTATATCTCCTTGAACTGTTAAGAATTCATGGGAGTGGTTTAAGAATTTAAGATTTTCTTAGTCTCAGAGACATAAATAGCAGTGGAAGAAAGGCGTAAAAACTCAGAAGTAAAAAGATAAATTATAAAGTTAGGCAAGTGTTAGCCAGAAAATGTTTTAACAATGGTGATTTCAAGAGATATTTGAAAGGAAGTGATATCCATAGAAAATCACCTGATGACCATCTTCTGGCTGGTAAAATGGCATATAATCTCACCCCTCCCCTTTGAGTCCTAGTTGTCCATTGTCCTATGTTAGTCTCTTAAACACGTGTAAATAGGCTTAGAGGCAATGTAGTATAATAAAAGCTGATTTTTTAAAAACTTTATTTATTGATGTTTTGGCTGGCTCAGCCTGCCCTGGGGGTGGGGCTGGCACAGCATGTGGTACAGCAAGATCGAACAGCGGTCCCTGCAGTTGACCTAAATTTTCCTAAGCAGGTGCTTTAGACCACTGAGCCATCTCACCAGCCCCTAAAGGCTGATTTTGGATTCATACTTGATTTTATTCACACTATAGCTCTTCCATACTACTTACCTAACTCAAATTATTAAAACATTGGACATTAATTCCCTAATATGTAAACTAAGTTCAATAGTATTGAAGGGCGGCCCATTTAGCAGAGGTTTGTGCTCGGCTCTCTTGTAACCTTGCCCCCTTTCCTCTGCAGAATCTTGGGGAAATGAACTCTAACCAGTCATCTCTTTCTATCAAACTACTTTAAATATTTAAGCAGAAGAATCCATGAGTGAAAATAAATCATTTGTGTATTTTAAAAAATAACCAACACATTTGCTTTCCTTCAAATGCTTTAAAAAGTGACTTATAGCTGAAGTTCTCTTACGGTGTTTTGAAAGATTGCACTTAATTTATAAAACCCATGTTTAAAATTCATTTTAATGTATATAACTCTTTTTTTTTTTTTTTTTTTTGTCTTTTTGGGACAGGGTCTTGCTATGCAATTCAGGCTGGTCTTGAGCTCACTTTTGTAGACCAGGCTGGTCTCAAACTCACACCAATCCTCCTGCCTCAGCCTCCCAAGTGCTGGGATTACAGGCATTCGCCACCATGCCTGGCTATATAACCCTTTTTAAAGAGGTATTTTTTAGCAGTTTTCCAGGTATCATGTTGTATTTTAAGTATACTTACACTTGTAAGATTTTTCAGTAATATGTTTTTTCATGCCTGTCTTTATGGGCAGACTGTTTTCCTTCCATGATTATGAAGGTTGAGGTGGTTTCTTCATTGCCAGTTGACAAGTGTCAGAACTACTCTGAAGACTGGTTTGAAAGAGATACAGAAACTGTCCTTCTTGGGAAAGTAGAGACATTTTTATTTTAACTTAACATTTAAACTAAAATTTTAATGTATTTCATGTTTGAAAGTAGCAAGGTTTTACTAGGTGTTGCATTCGGTATTTTGGCCTCCTTTTCCCCTCTTTGCCACATTAGAAAAAAGTGGACAAGAAATTCACTTGTCTGCAGCGGCAGCCCTGTGCCTGGATGTTGATAGCCAAGTTAATCTCTCTTATCACAGAGTCTCATTGATGTTTGCTTAGAGGAGCAGCTGGAAGTATGTTTTATGTATGGCAGCCTTTCATAAAGTTTATTCTTGGTAATAAGGTTCTAAGGGCAAGAGCCAGGCTATTATAAGAGACAATCCTCTTTCAGAACAACAACATCTTATTTTGTCAGCTGGAGTTTGTGTTTGAGTATCTTGTGCTTATGACAGTACAGTGGTAAGTAAGGCAAGCTATCTCTGCAGGACCTTTTTCACTAGCATGAAATTAATGGATTTGACTAGAAATAACATGCTGCCTTACTGCTTTTAATGCGAAGAGTTAAGTTGTTAGCCAGTGTTAACAATTAACTTGGTAATTTTTATACATTATTTAAAAAGACATACTGTGAGGACTTTGATAACCTTGAGATTCATTGCATTGTCTTCTGCTTTACTTATTTAAAGCTTCTTTTTCAGATTTATAAATGCTAAAATAAAGAACATATCATGAGGGTTAGCCAGATAGCTCAGTGGATTAAAGCACTTTCTTAGGAACCTGGGGGTTCCATCCTAGCCTAGAGGTGCCAGCTCTGCCCTCAGGGCATGCTAAGCCACTGAGACCAAGATTGGGACCAGGCATGATAGCATAGCCCTGTAATCCCAGCACTTGAGGCAGTAAACAGGAGGATCACGAGTCCAATCTATGTAGTGAGACCCTTGTAGACCATGTATTAAATACATAAAAAAGAATATAACATGTACAGTACTTACTGCCTACCTTCCATTTGTATAAGTGTATTGTGCCAACCCAAAAGTTAACATCTATACATTAATCCAGGTAATAGGTACTGTTTATCTAATACATTACTTTAATGATACTTTAGTTACGAGTTGGTTGTTTTTCTGTTTTTGTTTTTGTTTATTTTGTCTTTTTGAGATAGGGTCTTGTTATGCAGTTCAGGCTAGCCTTGAACACACTTTTGTAGCCCAGGCTGGTCTCGAACTTATAGCAATCCTGCTGCCTCAGCCTCCCAAGTGCTTGGGATTACAGGTGTGAGCCACCATACCTGGCATAGTTTCGAGTTTTTTTTTTTTTTTTTCAAGCAGTAACTTGTCCTATAATTTTAGTTCGACATAATGCAGATAACAGTCAAGAGGTAAGACACCCCAAGCAGTGAAACAAGTGGTACTCATTCTTATAATTATTTAGTTATAAGAAAAGATAAATTCGAGGGTTTTGTGGATAAATGGATGCAACTAGAGACTGTATTAGTAAGTGAAATAAATCAGATCATATGTGCAAACATCATAGTATCTCACTAGTGTGAGAACCTGAAAGTATTTAAAATCTGAATGGTACAAGAGATAAAAGGAAAAAGATTTGTTCAGTGGGAAGGAAAAATTGGAATGAGGGACAAATAAAGGAAGAAAAAAGATATACTTAGGTATTTTATATGCAGAATAGTCTGGATAATTATACTGCTGATCTCTGCTGGTCTTTTGAAAGGAGAAGTTAATGCTAAACATTTGTTTCTTTTTATAAATTTTCTTCTTTTGGATTTCTTTCTTTCTTTTTTTTTGTCTTTTTGAGACAGGGTCTCACTATGCAGTTCAGGCTGGCCTTGAGCTCACTTTTGTAGCCCAGGCTGGTGTTGAACTTGCACTAATCCTCCTGCCTCGGCCTCCCAAGTGCTGGGATTACAGGCATACACTACCACACCCAGCTTGTGTCATCTCTAATGCTGTTTTTTGTTTTTCTATCGCTATTTTATGTTCTTCAAAAGAAAAAAAAATTTTTTTTAAATACTGTTTATGGCTGGGTGTAGTGGAACATGCTCATATTCCCAGTACTCAAAAGACTGAGGCAGCCTGGGCTGCACAGCAAGAACCTGTTTCAAAGAGGAGAGAGAAGGAGAAAGAGGCACAGAGACAGAGAAAAAAGGAAAATATTTCTACCTTATCATAACCTGTTGTATTCACATAGCGCATTTTAATGAACCCTAGCGGAGGCATGTGAATTAGGCAAAGCATAGGGGTAGCAAGCATTTTGTACATGAGATAGCTGAGGCTATGATAAGTAAATTGCTTTGTTTTTGGTTACTTGACGTGGGAAATCTTGGCTTGCTAGAACCCAAGTTTTCTGACTCCTTGGTCTAAAGAATAGAATTGTTACACTGGACTCTAGAGTCCTGCAGAGTGTTTTTACTTATATTTTAAGTGTAAAACTATTGATAAGCAAATTGTCACTAGTAGTGTGTATAGATAAGCATGAAGGGTGATTTAGAAAAACTGAAGCAGACATAAACAATAAAATGTTGCAGTCTGGTGCAAAGGATATAAAGGCCCCATATACTTTTTTTTCTTTGGTACCAGGAATTCAATTCAGGACCTCATACTCTCGAGGAAGACATTGTGTCCCTGAGCTAAATCCCCTGCCCTGACCCCATATACTTTAGTAGCTCCAAGTTGTTACTTTATATAATAATTGCTATAAAAATAGTAATTTTAGAAAAATTATTAGATGTACAGAAAGATTTCTTCATTTATTATTGTTGCTGTTGTTGTTGTTGTTGTTTGTTTTTGGCAGGACTGGAGTTCAAACTCATGACCTTGCACTTGCCAGGCAGACACTTGTGCCATGGAGCTATCTCCCTGGCTCCTTATTTTTGATCTTGGCTAAATCAAGCTTTATTTACTTTTTGGCTAATCTTTTTAAATTGGTCACATAATTGTAGGCTGGACAGCCTCATATTGCTTCTCTGTTTTGTTTTGAGACAGGGTCTCACTATGTCCCACGGCTCACCTTAAACTCACAGCAGTCCTCTTGCCTTAGTCTCTCAGGCACTAGGGTTACAGACATGTGTCACCATACTCAGCTTCGTATTGCTTCTTGATCAGTCAGTTAACTTTAACTGAAATTGTCTACAATAACTTTTATTTCTGATCTTCCAACACATGAGAGTCTATAATACAGAATAATTTCTAGCTCTGCCTCTGACACAGAGCCGAGGCAGCATTCAAAAGTACAGCACTGGTTATTAAGAGGAGGTAAAAGGTAATGCAGTGGAGGTGACTACTGAGACCTTAAAATCTGAAGCCAGTAGATTAGGGACCTTCTGTAACAGTAAGTTAGACACAAAGCTTATAATCTCTGCTAGGCACATTTGATCCCACTTTACTTTTTCCTGTCCTGGGAAGGAGCTGCTGTCCTTTTTCTTCCTTTGGAGCTTTAGGTTTGCTTCCTCGGCTATCTTCATTACAAGGCCATGTGAGAGCAGCTTCATTGTAAGGGGACTTAAAGGACAAGTACCGCAAGTGAGTGTTTGGAAATGAGTCTTAGACATTTTGTGATACGTTAATTTTCTTGTGAATAGAAAAGGTTTTTGTTGGTATCAGTGCTTTTCTCTCTGAAAGTATAGTCAGTAGTGAGTGCTTAATTACTCATCTTTCTTCATTTGGCACCTTTGAGTTGTTATTGCAGAATTAGTATTTACCATTCTAACTCATATCTTTACAGAATATTTTACTAAAGTTTTACTCTTTGAAAGATAATTTTTAGGTATAGTTAAAAACAATATGATTTCCATATGTTATATAACTAAGTGGTATATTTGAAAGAAAACATTTGCTTTTAAAGATTTCTCTTTATTTCATCAGTGTAAAGTAGAAAAAGTAATAAGAGAAAGTATATGCATTGATAATGGTATCAGAATCTCTTATGCATTCAGAAATTGGAAAGCTATATATAACTACTGTAGGATTAACTTCTAGACAATAGGATTGTAGGTAGTTTTATTTTCCTTATCCTTTTCTGTGCCTTTTGAGTTTTTGTAAGACAAGCATATACTGTATTAATTTGTAGGAGAAGTTAAGAACAAATAATTATATTCAGGAATCTAAGTTTGTAATGTGATATATTTTGTTCCTGTTTCTCATGTGTTAAAAATATACTTGCTTTTGTGGATGAAAAAATACTCCTAATTTTTTTTATTTTTCTAAAGAAAATTAAAAAATAGTAAAAGACAAAAAGAAAGAAACAATACAAAATTTCTCTGAAAAGGATAGATATTTAGCAATGGTTGTTACATTGCATATTGTTTTCAAATTAGTTATTCAGAGAAAATATGCTCTCTTACAGGCTCTTACAGGGATATATATGTACTGCTACAATTTAAAAGCAGTTCTAAGTTCAAGGGTTCTTTTCTGGAGTTTGTAGTAAATGGTGATTTTAAAAATCCTTTCTTGTCCTGAGCTACTGTAACTTGATTGAGGCTCTCAGCTGTCTTTGGCTTGTCCAATTTCTACTTATATTTTTCACATCTTGAGGCTAAATACATGGGTATAATCTTAGGAAATATTCATTTTACTTGAAAGTAAATACCTACTGTTAGTACATGTTGTGATATTTGACTAGATATATTTTGATGAAATTCCAAGTTAGTAACCTGAAAAATACTGTTTTGTGCATGTTGTAAATTATTTGGAGGAGATTATTAAGGACATTTTTTAATTTAGTGAGTGCTCCTGGATTTCTAGATAGAATGTTTTTAAATAAGTTGTGAATGTATTCTTTCAGTAGATTGACTGAAATTCTGAAATTTTTTTTGGTAAGACAATTTTTTTTTCAAACATTTAAACATCTGTTAATATGTCCTATTAACGACAATTTTATTTTGAGGGGATAGGTGAAAACCTAAGGCTAAGATTTATATAAGACACTAAAACTTGTCTTTAGGAATATAAGATTTTGAATTAGTTTGTTAGACTTTTACGAGTTTCTGAATTGAATATTAGTTTGATTTGAGACCAGCTTACATTTTATTTAATGCCCATTTTTTTTAAATCAAAGCCTAGGGGCCTGGCAGGATGGCTCAGTGGTCTAAGGCGCCTGTTTGGGGAAGCTTGGGCGGCTTCAGGGACCGCGGTTCTATCCCCGGCACCACATGCTGTGCCAGCCCTGCCCTCGGGGCGGGCTGAGCTGGCCATAAAAATGAGTGAATAAACAAAGGTTCTGAAACAAGAATAAAAATAATAAATAAAAAAAAATTAAAAAAAGAGAACAAAACAAACCTATAAAAAAATAAATAAATAAATCAAAGCCTAACTATATTTTAAAACTGTATGTAATTGATCAGATATTATTTAATCTATGAAGTGTTGATGCCTAGTACTTTAATTTTTTATTTGAAAATTTTCTAAAGTTCCTTTAAACTGTAAAGTGAGGTATGTGATAACCTTTATGAGAAGCATTTTATTTCTCAGGTCCAGTTTTTTTCCCAGGCCATAAAATTGAAGTTAAACAGGCATACTTTCCTTGATGATTTATACAGGATGAGACTTCTTATATTAAAATGAGTGTATACTTTGAATTAAAATTATAAAACATGAGGGGCTAATTTTGTATGTTATGTAGCTCAATGATAAAGGGCTTACTTAGCAGGCACAAGGCTCTCGGCTCAGATCTCTATCACCATCAAAAACAAACAAAATGAGCACTTAAAAAACTTTTTTGGTTGTGGAAGTCTCCATTGATTTTTACATTTTTAGTACTGGGAATCAAACTCAAAACCTCACTTTTGCCAAGCAGGCACCACCATGCCACTGAGCTGTCTCCCCAGCTAGTCTCCATTGACTGGTACCACCAGATTCCCCAGGGAATTTGGCGTTTACTTCTTGGTAGTGTGGAAAAGCCTGGAAATCTGCTTTCGTGTGTGTGTGTGTGTGTGTGCACGCGCGCGCACGCACACACGTTCACATGTATCATAAAATACTAGTTATGCAGTCATGCTTGAGATCAAGAGGTGAATAAGAATTTTAAAGGAAAATTTCAAATGAGTAAAAAATTAGGTAAATAGTATATTGCTCACCCATCTAAACATTACTTAATCTTCAACAAATACAAAGTCATACTACTATTTAGGAACTTAATTTTATGTATATTCGCTAAGATTTGCCAAGATAAGCATCTATAAGGTCAAGGTACTAACATCAGAAGCATTTCTGAACAAAGATGTTGCAGTTGGTGAGTGGGTTTGACTGTGTTCAGCTGTTGTATAAGCTTGCAGAAATAGTATCATCTCAACTTTAATCTTTCGGTTGTTCAGAGGTAGTGTGCATATTTCTTTTTAACCCCTGGAAGTGTGTCAAAATAACTTGTATCCTTATCTCCATCTTTGGTACCTTAACTCTAAAACTGTCTAGTAACATTAATGAGTTGATATTCTAAGCCTACTGAACAGAACTAGTGACATGGAAATCTGTATTATTTTTAAAACATTTGGGGTATATCCAGTTATTTTTAGAGGCTATAAATTGTTACTCATTCATCTGGAAATGAATTTTGTAAACATCAGAACATAGGAATCAGACAGACCTAGATTCAAATCTCACCTGGTCTTAGGTAGTCACTTAACCTTTCCATGTCTCATGCCTTTGAAATATAAGGTGAGGGTATGGATTGTTTTATGAATTAGATGAACTAAGGCACTCAACATTGATTTTTAAGTCACTTAAACTTTGTGATCAAGTAGAAATGTGTCCTGAGTTCAAATCCTCAATGGATAAGTGGGTTTGAGATGTACTGTTATTAGCACTTGCCATTCCACTTGGAAAGGAAAGCTAGGTGGTTGTGGTGGCATATGCCTATAATCCCAGCATCCGGAGACTGATACAGGAGGATTGCTGCAAATTCAAGGCCAGCCTGAGCTACAGAGTGAACTCAAAAGGCCAGCCCTAACTGCAGAGTGAGATGTTGTAGAAAAAGAAGAGAAAAAAAGGAAAGATAATCTTCATTTTGTTATTTCTTGTGTTCTGATAGGTAGCTGTCTATCTAAAGAAATAATAGATAGTCTATAGATAGAAAATGAAGACTAGGTGTGGTGCTGTACACCTGCAGTCCCAGCACTTGGGAGGCTGAAAACAGGATAATCACTATGAGTTCAATCTATACAT
>PVJA010044505.1:5779-16191 GCA_004027025.1 Myocastor coypus | reverse complement strand
CCTTGAGTTTACTTTGTAGCCCAGGTCTCAAACTCAAAGGTCCTCCTGCCTCAGCCTCCAAGTGCAGGGATTACAGGTGTGGGCCATTGTGCCTGGCTTTAGCTCTTATTCTGAAACAATTTGAAATTGTTCTTTCAGGTCCAAAAATTAGCCTTTTGGGGTAAAACTAAAATTAGTTATCTTTGTCTTTTTTTTTTTTCTCATTTCAGAACTTTTGTTTGTTTGTTTATTTATTTATTTATTTATTTTGTCTTTTTGAGACAAGGTCTCACTATTGCAGTTGAGGCTGGCCTTGAGCTCACTTTTGTAGCCCAGGCTGGTCTCGAACTCGCACCAATCCTCCTGCCTCAGCCTCCCGAGTGCTGGGATTACAGGCGTGAGCCACCACGCCCGGCTTGTTTATTTATTTTTATGGCCGGCTCAGCCTGCCCTGATGGCAGGGCTGCTGCAGCATGTGGTGCCGGGGATCGAACCACGGTTCCTGTAGCCACCTGCAGGCGCTTTAGACCACTGAGCCATCCTGCCGGGCCCCTATCTTTGTCTTTTTGAGATAGGGTCACTATGTATTTCAAGCTGGCCTTGAGCTCACTTTGTAGCCCAGGCTGGTCTTGAACTTACAATGATCCTCTTGTCTCAGTCTTCTGAGCGCATGTGCCACCACATCTGGCTCAAAAACAAAATCTGTAATCCTACCAAATTTGTACCCAGTTGCCACAGTCTGAGTCTGTGGTCTCCTCCACGTCAGACGGTTCATAGCCTTTGTTTTTCATGACTGCAGCAGCAATTGAGAGGACTCAAGTTATTTTGTGTGCGATGCTTGTGTGCTGCACTTGGACAGGAATGGCTAGGAATGGGTGCTGCTCATCTTCTACCCAGTGCTGACTGGAACTCTGACTGGGGGTGCTGGTCTGGATCCCTCGATTGAGCAGCTTAGTAAGGGATGCATAGTGAGACCTGGCCTCAAATAATAACGGATCTAGAGAAACTTAGAGTAAAAAGAATAAAGAGCCCATTGTGACACCTGTAGTCCCCAATTCTCAGGAGATGAGGCAGGGGGATCACAAATTCAAGGCTAGCATGGATAACACTTAGCAAAACCCTGTCTTGAAGTACAGTTGGGTAATGGCTGGGACTGTACCTTAGCGCTACAGCTCCCGTAGCATGTGCAAGGCCCTGCGTTCAGTCACCAGCGCTGGGAAACGTGTGTCATAGGAATCGCTGTGGGGAGAAATTTGCCACATGAAACTGCTCTAATCACGTGTAAGGCTTGAACTAATGCTGTCAGTTCAGAGGTTCAGCCATGCTTCCATGCTGGGCCTGCTGGTGCACACCTCTAGCCCAGCATTCAGGAGGCCGAAGTAGGAGGATTGCCCAGTGTTCAAGGCCAGCCTGAGCTACAGATGGAGGCCATGTCTCAAAAGAACAGAGGGGAGAGGGGCTTTTTTTTTTTTTTTTTTTTCCCCCTTGTTTCAGAACTTTTGTTTATTTTTATGGCCAGCTCAGCCTGCCCTGATGGCAGGGCTGGCGCAGCATGTGGTGCTGGGGATTGAACCACGGTCCCTGCAGCTGCCTGCAGGTGCTTTAGACCACTGAGCCATCCTACCGGCCCCAGAGGGGCTTTGTTTATAGGTGAAAGTTAAAGAAAAATGTTAGGGAACCTGAAGTAGGGGCTAGGGAAGACGAACTTTTATTTCTTTTGAAACAGGGTCTCCCTATGTGCTGCAGGCTGGCCTTGAACTCACTGTTACCCAGTGTGGCCTTAAAATAATGGCAGTCTTCCTGTCTCCCCTCCTAAGTCCTGGCATTTTAAGGCTGCACCACCATGCCCAGGTAGAGACAACAGTTGTGACATGGGATTGGAAAGCAGAAATAGAACTGAAAAGTTTGATTAAGCTTTAAAAACCATGAGTTGAAAAGTATTGTTTCCACATAAAATTCTCCTTTAAAATAATGTTTTACACTCGGGAGGCTGAGGCAGGCGGATTGGTGCAAGTTCGAGACCAGCCTGGGCTACAAAAGTGAGCTCAAGGCCAGCCTCAACTGTATAGCGAGACCCTGTCTCAAAAAGACAAAAAAAAAAAAAAAAAGTTTTAAAAGTTTAAGATTTCAGTACTTGTGAGCCCGTGTCTTAGCTCAGTTGTTTAAGCACCTGCTTGGGCAAACGCCATCAGGTGCAGGGGATCAGGGTTCGATCCCCACCTCCACATGCCTTACCTGACCTGTCCTTAAGGTAGCCTGAGCCAGCCAAAAAAAAAAAAAAAAAAAATTCAATACTTTACTTATTTAGTGGGTCAGTTACTCATCTTCACCTGAAAGTTGGAATTGGAATATTAGAATTTCTTTCCATCTTACTAGGAAAAAAGACAAGTCTATATGCAGGCATGTAATGAATTTTATCCCAGAGTGCCATCTCTGATATCACACCAGGTAGGACCCCTTCACTGCTCCCAGTCACTGCCACCCAGAGGCCAGTGTGACAGGTGGGAGGTGACAGTTTCATACTAATTGGGGGGCTGGGCCCCTGGGTGGTGGCCGTCATGGCTTGTGTCTAGATGACCCGCTCCCCTGAAGCCCCGTGCAGTCAGAGGAGTTGGATCTTGAGTGTGTGAAGCTGGGGTTGATTCTTCATGGTGTAGTGCCAGGCACAAGGACATTTAAGATTAAGGGTGTAGGAGCCAGGTGTGGTGGTACACGCCTGTAATCCCAGAACGTGGGAGACTGAGGCAGGGGGATCAGTGCAAGTTTGAGACCAGCCTGGGCTACAAAAGTGAGCTCAAGGCCAACCTGAACTGCATAGTGAGACCCTGTCTCAACCAGATCAAAAAACAGGGTATAGGGCCAGCCATATAGCTCAGTGGACCGAAGCACCTGCTTAGGCCAAGTGCAGGCACCAGGGTTCGCTCTCCATTGTGCCATGCTGGCCCCACCCCTAGGGTGGGCTGAGACTGGTAGTGCACGCCTGTAATGCTGGCACTTGTGAGGCTGAAAACAGGAGAGTCCCTACAAGTCCAATCTACATAGACCCAGAAGACCCTGCACCAAATACATTAAAAAAAATAAGTGAGGGTGTGAGTGCTACCTGCCTTATAGCCTGGATACAACTAAAAGGGCAGAAAAATGCTTTTTTTTTTTTTTTTTTGCGAGATAGGGTTTCACTTTATAATTCAGGCTGGTCTCAAACACGCAGCAGTTTTGCCTCAGCTTCCCAAGTGTTGGGATTGTAAGAGTGGGCAGAAAATGTTCTAGAGCAGTGGTTCTCAACCCTTCTAATGCTGTGACCCCGCAATACAGTTCCTCATATTGCAGTGACCCCAAACCAAAAAAAAAAAAAAAAAAATTTGGTGGCTACGTCAAAACTAATTTTGCTACAGTTGTGATTCGGAATGTAAATACCTGATATGCATTATGTGTTTTCCAATGGCTTTAGGTGACCCCTGTGTTTTGGTTGTTCAACCCACCCATCCCCCTCGCCCTCCACCCCCGGGTCCGAGACCCACAACAGGTTGAGAACCGTTGTTCTAGAGGCCCCTGTTGCTTTGGCCTCCCTGTGGGGCTGTGGACTGTCTCCTCAGGGTGCCACCCTGCCTTGGATCCAGCCAATTATAAACTAAGCCTCTATGAACTGAGTTAGATAAACCTTTCTCCATTTCACTTTAGGCATCAGGTATTTTGTCTCGGTAGCAAGGAAAGTAACCAAGACACTGGGTGTTGTGCCCTCATCCCAGGCTACATGATGGGTTCAAGCTCAATCTGTACTGCATAGGGAGACCCTGTCTCAAAGCAAACAACAACAAAACAGAAACGGGCCCAGCAGGATGGCTCAGTGGTCTAAAGCGCCTGCTTGGGAAAGCTTGGGTGGCTTCAGGGACCGTGGTTCGATCCCCGACACCACATGCTGCGCCAGCCCTGCCCTCGGGGCAGGCTGAGCTGGCCATAAAAAATGAGTGAATAAACAAACAAAGGTTCTGAAGCAAGGAAAAAATAAATAAATAAATAAATAAAATGAAATTAAAAAAAAGAAAAACAGAAACACACACATACAGCCATGGAGCCTGTGTCCACCTCTAGCTGGCAGGTACACACACACACAAGGCCATGGAGCCTGTGTTTCACACTCACACACACACACACTCACGGCCGAAGAGCCTGTGTCCTTCCCACAGTCCACCCCCAGCTGTTGGGTTTCTGGTTCACAGGTGATGACTTCAACCCAGGCCCAGCACACAGGTGCAAGGCGGAGGCAGCAGTGGCAGTAACACCTGTCTCGACCAGCAGGTGGCGGCAGCACTCAGCATCAGGAGCTAATAATAGGCCTCCGAGGGCACCCAATGCCCAGCATTTCCTCCACGACCCCGTTACAGGCACCTTGATCATACAAGTGGGTAAATGTCACTTACAAACACTGGAGTGGCTAACGCCTGTAATCCCCGCACTCGGGAGGCTGAGGCAGGAGGATCGGTGCGAGTTCGAGACCAGCCTGGGCTACAAAAGTGAGTTCAAGGCTAGCCTGAACTGCATAGCGAGACCCTGTCTCAAAAAGACCAAAAAAAAAAAAAACCACTGGAGATTAGTGCTGTGGGTGTCCTGGCAATATGGGTCATTTAGCATAGACTTAATACATATATGACTGTAGTGCATATGCCTGTAATCTCAGCACTCTGGGAGACTGAGGCAGGAGGATCTCAAGTTCAAGCTCAGCCTGGGTAACTTAACAACTTCAGAAATTATGTCCTGAAAATACAAAAGCATCATGGGTGGAGTTCAGGGCCAAGGCCCAGGTTCCATCTTCAGTACTCCCAGCCATATCCACCTCTGCTCAAACTTCCATGGCCCCTACCCTTCGGAGTGAGAACCAAAGCATGGGGTCACCTACAAGCCTCCCACATCCTGCACCCTACCTGGAATCCTGAGCTTCACCCTGCTCTGGTCCTCGCCCACCATGTGCTAGGCCCCCTCGCCTCTTCCTGGGCAGGCTTATGGCTTGCACAACATCTTCTCTCTGCCCCAGTGTTCTTTTCCCCAGATACCCATGGGGCTCAACCCTCACCTGCTTTCCCCACCATATACTGGGGATGGAACCCAAGGCCTTCAAACTCAGTGGCATCCCCAGCCCTTTTTGTGCTTTGTTTTAGACAAGGTCTTCCTCAGTCGCCATCCTCCTGCCTCAACCTCCCTGGGATTCCTGGTATGCATCATCACACCTGCCCTTCCTTCGGATATTTGCTCAGGTGACACCTTGTCGGTCAGCAAGGCCTTCGTAGACCATCTAATTTAAAATTTGGGCCAGGCATAGTTGGCATATGCTGATAATTCAGGGACTCTGGAGGCCGAGGCAGGAGAATCAAGTTTGAGCATAGCCAGGGAAACTTAGTAATTTCACATATACTTCAGGCTGGCCTTGACTTTATTAGTCATTTATTTATCTATTTATGTGATACTAGGTATTGAACTCATGACCTGATACTTGCTGGGCAAGTACTGTGCCACTGAGCTACAATCTGGGCCTTGAATTTATTATTGTAGCACGCACTGGTCTCAAACTCTAGCCAATCCTCCTGCTTCAGTCTCCCAAGTGCTGAGATTACAGGTGTTGTGCCACCATGCCTGCCAAAAATATTCATAAAAGGGGCTGGGGATACAGCTGAGCAGCACAAGTGCCTGCCTCGAAAGCTCAAGGTCCCAAGTTCAATTCCTGATTAAAAAAAAAAAAAAAAACTCATAAAAGGCTGGGAATGTAGCACGGTGCAAAGGCCCTGGATTCGATCCTGAGTCAATAAACTTCCCAAAGTGAAATACAATCAAATTGGCTTCCCTGCAACCCCAGGAGTCCCCGCCTCCCCTTTCCTCCCATCACCCCCACAGCCAGGGCTCTGTGAGGCCTACTCTTTCCTTTCTGTGTCCTGCCACATCCGTGGCTCCCAGGACAAAACATAGCGGGTGCTCAATAAACAATTCTCAAAAGACTGGAACTTGGACCCCCAACCCCCACTAGTGAAGGATTCAAGGCTTCCACTCTGGCCTCATCTGCCGCCTGAGCCACTTTGGCCCCTGAGGCCCTCCCTTGACCACTTGTGCCCTAGAAGTCCTGGGCTCTGACTGACACTCCTCCTGCCTCAGCCTCCCGACATTCATTGCTCATACTACTATTTAACAGCTCTCAGTGGATGATGCAAGAGAAGGCACTGGGTCCCTATGGGGCAGCAGCTGTGGCTCCTGTCCCCCACTACCCACTGGCCCAGACCCATGACCCACCCCACAGGCTCACCCTGCACCCAGAAAACTTCAGCTGCCTCCCATGCCACCTGCCCCTCATACTGGGTAGGGCCTCTAACAGATCAAACAGGGTCACACCGAAGCCTGCTCAGTGGGTGCTCAAGGCTGAAGTCTGGACAACTGGCAGGGGTGTGACTGTCTCTGTGCCAGGTCACATCCCTGGGCCAGATTTTCCAGACAAGAAGGAGGTCTGGCACTGTGTTCTCTGCCTCCCTGCCAGCCGGCTAACCTGAGCCGGAAGTCTGGGCCAGGTGCCAGGCACAGACACTCTGGACAGCAGGGTGCTGGAGCCACTCCAGCCTGAGTCCAGGGCATGCTGGGAAGAGAGGGACAATTCAGAGTGGAATAGGGCTGGTCTGGGCCGCTACACAGAGGGGACAGCTGGGTGCAGGGGGCGTGTCAGGGTGGTGTGTTTTCGGCCAACTTCTGGCAGCAAGATGCAGGCAGGGGCCTAAAAGGTACATCTGCTGCCTTCCTGTTCCCCTCCTCCATGGTCAGCTGGTCCTGCTCAGGTCTTCCCCAGGGTCCAGGGAAGGCGCGGGAACCTCAGGCCTGGCTGGGGTTGAAACTTAGGGTCGAAGACAGGGAATAAGGGCAAGAGAGGGAGCTATTAACTTGCACCCCACTTGCCCAGAGATTGAGGGCTTCTGTGTCCTGCTGGGTGTGGTCAGCATGAAACAGGTGGATCTAGACATCCCTGTGGGGACAGAGGGCCTCTGGTTGCCTCTGGAGACAGCCAAAGGGGGAAGGCAGGGGAGGGGTGGTCAGGAGCTGGAGCACTCAACAGGGTGATATTTTTTCTCCTGGTGCTGGGGATATAATTTTTTAAAATTTGAGATAGTGTCTGGCTAAATTGTCCAGGCTGACCACAAAGTGAATCTTCCTGCCTCAGCTTCCCAGAGTGCAGTGGTTACAGGTACCACACCAGTGGACGGGTTTTTGACTAGGGGAAGAGGCACTATAGCAAACAAGTCAAGCAGCGGGTGATATTCAGAGTCCAGATCAAAGATGCTGAGTGACTGGATCCAGAAGAGGTTGGGGTAGGGAGGAGACAGGGGTTCCAGGACCCTATCCAGGGTAAGGATTGGAAGTGGGGAAGGGTGAGGAGGTCGTGACCCAGGGAGAGGTGGGGGCGGGGTCCTGGGCAGGGCGGGACGGGCGCGGGTCCCCGGGGCCGGGGCGGGGCCCGGGCGGCGCTGCGCAGACGCGGGGCGGCCGTCGCGCATGCGGGGCTTGCTCGCTGCAGCCGGTGCCGCTGCCACTCCCGGGAGCATGAAGGACCGAACCCAGGAGCTCCGCACGGTGAGTCTGCCCGCGCTCCTCCCGCCCGGCTCGCGCGCCGTTGGGGCGCCCTTGGTCAGAACGTGGGGGACCCGTGCGAGCTAAGAGACCCCGACCCCCTCCGGGTCCCTCCCCTCGGACCCTCTCGGGGTCACCGGTTCGGCCGCGTTGAAGGCTGGATCCAAAGGTCCTGGATAAACTTTTCGGCGCCCCCTGTGTTTAGAGGAGATCGGAGGGTGGAGTTTGAGTGTCGGGATGGAAATCTGAGCCCTCTCCCCCGCCGAGGTTCGGTCGTGTCCTGTCAGTCCTTCCGCTGCCCCTGTCGCTGAGCTTGCAGTGTACACAGACGGCGGGACCTGCACCCCTGCCCAGATGCACTGAGGATTGGAATCCGTGCCGGTTGGGGGCTCCTAGGCGCGAGCTGCCTCCCGGCGCCGCCGCCTGGGACCTGCGCCTGCCCTCACCTGTGGCTCCCGGCTGCCTTCGCAGTCGCGATCAGTGCCTCCCGGAGTTGGGGGGATTCCACCCGCGTCCCACCCCAGGGCCACCTTCGGGGCAGCCCATGATGCCAGCCCCAGACTCTCCCTGGGCTACACCGGCTGACTGCGACCTGGATCTATTTTTCCACCTGTGCCTGGGAGGCCCCTGGGGTGTGGCTCCTGGGGCGGGGCTCCGGGAAAGGAGAGGCTGCAGCACCACCTTACGGAGTCCACGGAGTCAGTAGCCTCTGCCTGCCAGCGAGGATGGAGACCCCAGCCCAGCCCCTCCGAAGCGGTCCCCTTCCTTGCCCTGGGGTGGGGGTGGGGGTGGGGGCACTGATAGAAATGAATCCAAGTTGTGAATTGGGGGGAACCGGGGCTCCGTGCCAGATTTCTAGATTTTTAGTTCGGGTGCCAGGGATTGAATCCAGCCAGGGCCTTTGCACTGATCTGCCTTCCAGGCTCCCAGCCTGTTTTATTTTGAGACAACATCTTGCTAAGTCACTAAATTGCCCAGGCTGATCCTGAACTTGTACTGCTCCAGCCTCAGCCTCCCAGAGTGCTAGACTTGCAGGTGTATGCCATCACACCTAGGTGGGACATCAAGAAGTCCCTGGCTGATCACCGTGCTGGCAGGCTCACCTGCGGATCCTGGGCACCCTTTCTCTGTGCCCCACTTACAGCTAGAGCCCTAGATCTGCCCACGTGGAATGTGTAACTGTCCTGGGCTTTGGATCCAGTAGCTAGTGCTCTCTGCCCCTGCAGTGTCCCCAGGTCCGTGTCTGGTGTCCTGGGCAACTTGGTCTCCCCTGGTCATACTGGCCCCCAGCAGCCTGTAGTCTTACGCTACTTCCGGCTGAGCAGCAGCCAGGTCCCAGGAGAGGCTTGGAACATTCCCCTGCCAGCCCTTGCGGTTGCCCTCAAGCTTCCTGTGCAGTGTTGAGTCACGCAGCTGTGGCCCTCCCGGTGCTGTCTGCCACAGAGGGGCGCCTCCTGGGTTGCAGCGGGGTACATGTGGGAACCAGGGTCTACTATGCGTGGCCCAGGAACCATGGCTCTTAAGTCTGATAGCAGTCTCTGACTTTACCCTGTGTCTCTTCTGCTGAAGGGGAAACTGAGGCACAAGGGAAGCGAAGCTTGCGTGGCAGACGGAGCATGGTACATGGAGGAGCTCTGACTAGTCCTGAAGACAGTTGGACAGGCCTGGCTGCCACTTGGGGGAACCCAAGGAAAGCATAGCTTTTAAGCAACTTAAAACCTGATCTCTGCCTCCCACCAGGGCCTGGCCTAGCTTTGAACCAGTGAAGCTGCCTTTGCACACAGTCCAGGCCCAGCCTGAGCATTTGGAGGCCCAGAGACTGTGCCCACTGTCACCCGGTGCTGCCCATGGAAGGTTCCTAGTGGCCTGGAGGGGTGGCTGCCAGAGCCCATGCTGGCCAGGATGAACAGTCAGTCTTGAGGCCAGTGCCACTCCTAGAGCTCCTTTTCCTCCCGACCTGGGGCTCCCATCTGGCCAAGTGGGAATGCGAGAACCTAGAACCCAGCTAGAACTCGGGGCAAGAGGTGTGTTCCTAATCTCCTGGCTGTGACGCCACAGTTGGAGGAGACCTTGAACCCCCCAGAGTCAGAATTTTCAACCCAGACACCCTGAGAATGAAGGTCTGGACAAGGATAGAGCTCAGGAAGGCATCGGCTGTGCTCTGTCCCCAGCTTGCCCCTTCCCCTCCTCCACCTCCTCTTCCTTCTTCCCCACCCAGTGCCACCACATTTGGAAGGCAGGCAGGCGCAGGGAGCTTATTTATAAAAGTCACACTTGGGGAAGGAGCTGGCGCGCATCCTCGGCGCTCTGCAGGCCCAGCCCAGCCTCCAGCCTCCACAGTCCCCGTGTCAGGCGGCTGTCCCTGCTGCAGAGGTGGCAGTGGCAGACCAGCAGTGTACAGCCATGCAGGCCTCAACTCTTAGACCCTTGGGCTGTGGCAAGAAAATTGGGGTTGGGTATCCCGAACACACACACCCAGGCTCGTGATGACCTCTTCCCCCAGTGCAGAGCCCTCTGGTTTTCTGTCTAGAGATATCCTCAAGCTGACCCACCCCACCTCCCCTGGGCCCAGAATTCCAACATATGCATACTGGACTCAGTGGGACACAGCACCTGCCACAGGAGACGGGGAGGAGTAAGAGAGAGGGTTGGGAGTCTTGGGAGCAGAGCTGGTCACATCAGGTGTAGTGGCACATACCTGTAACACCAGCACTCTATCGGGGCTGAGGCAGGAGGACCTCAGATTCAACTTTGGGGCTTAGTGAGACTTTGTCTCTAACTTTATTTATTTTTAAATGATTTATTTATTTGGTACAGGGCCTTGGTATACAGCTTGGACT
>PVJA010044504.1:0-16127 GCA_004027025.1 Myocastor coypus | reverse complement strand
CCCCTCCCCCTCCCTCTTCCTCTCTCTCTCTCTCTCTCTCTGTCTTACACATACACTTTGTGCCATGTAACCTGCTTCTCGCCCTCTTGCACACCACTAGCTCTGGCTCACATCCGAGGCATCAGCCCAAGCCTTCCTGACCCCTCAGCACTGAGCACAGGGCTCTCTCCCCTCTGCTTCCTTTCCTTCCTGCCCAGGCTGCTCTCTTAGCCTTGCTGTCTGCCACAGTGGGGAACATACCTCTGCTCCTTGGCTTCCCCTGCCGGCTGGCTCATCCTAGGTTCTCAGAAGTGCTGGTGAGTGAATGAGTGGAAATGAGAGAAGGAAACAACAGCTAGAGCTGTGTCAGGTCCAAGGGCGCCTCTCCTGTCATAAGTCTCATTTCACTTAGATGCCGTTGTATTCAATTACTACTACTATTAGATACATTTAGATACATCATCAAAATGGGTCAAACGTAGAATGCATGACCAGTCACAAGAGATTTCTTTCTATTCTAACAAGAGATGCTTGTACTTCTCCTCTAGAAGTAGAAACGGTGTGCGATTATATTAAGGCACAAACTGAACCCTGCCCTAGGGGCAAGGAAAGTAGAGGCTGGGTGAGCTCCCTTTAAACAAATACACAGGTAAGTATTTTTTAGAACCCTACACTTAACTGACTGGGAAACTGGACTTACACAGCCTGAGTGACAGTGGCCTAAGGCCACGCTGGCTCTGTCCCCTCATCTCAGCGGCTGAGCTGCCTCTCAGAGCTCTGTGCTGGCCAGGTCAACACAGCAAACAGGAAGCAAATAAGAAGAGTCCCTTCCTTTCTCGCCTGGCCCAGGCACCAGCACTGGAGAAGGCAAGGAAAGGAGCCGGCCTCCTCACTGTTACAAGTTTGAGTCCAGGGGAGGCAGCTGAGCAGGAGAGCTGGAGACATCCCTCAGCCGTAGCCCCTCCTTGGCCCAGCCCGGGGCAGCCAGCAACAGGAAATGTGGAGCTGGAAGACGAGCTTGTTGGTGGGGGGGGCTCTTGCGCTCAGCTTCTCCCTTCCAAGGCACGGGGCGCTGTACAAAGGGGTGCTCAGCAGACGATCTGACTGTCCTCAGGGTGACAGTGAGACAAGACACTTAACCGTTAGACACCCAGGAGCACTTACAGTTGTCCGGATGAGCTAACAGACACTGCAAGGAGCTAATGTGATTCCTACACTCACATCCTTGCGAGGACTTTCCTCCATAGAATTCCAAACTCCTGACGCTTTGATTCCCTCCTCTCATACACGAAGCGCAAGCAGGCGAGGCCGGACACCCCGCACTGAATTCTCAGCCTCTGTCCACTTTGCACCCCGCACTTCCTTCTCCCAGAAGTTTTGCTCTCCTTATGGCCAGCAGGTGATTCCCAGGCTGCGGTGGGAAGTTCCTTCCTGCATATTTTATTCATAGAGATCTGTTGTTGGACCTCGGAGGCTTGAAAAGAGCCGAAATCTGCCCTTGAGGCATCAGATGGAGTCCTCCAATTGTCAAATGCGTCTCCTAATTGAAGCAAACAGCAGCACAATATTTGCCGACTGGAAATAAAAAGCCCCAGCAAAGTAGCTCGGTTGTCACCTTCTTGTGCTTGCCCTGGGTTGGTGGAGGGTTGAGGAAAACATGGAGAAGGGGAGGGAGACAGAGGGAGAGGGAGAGACAGACAGACAGAGACAGAGACAGAGAGAGATAGAGACAGACTGAGAGACTAAGAGAGAGGGAGACAGAGACACAGAGAGAGAGAGTGAGAGAGGGAGAGACAGAGACAGACAGGGACAGAGACAGAGAGATAGAGACAGACTGAGAGAAAGAGAGACACACACAGAGAGAGAGAGAGAGAGAGAGAGAGAGAGAGAGAGCTTTTCTTTTTCTTTGACCTTGAATCTCCCAAAGCCAGCTGGGGCAGTGGGCGGGGCAGGGAGCAAGATTTATTTCCAGAACTGTCTTGGGCCCTTTGTTCCCCCTCCTCCCACACCCAAGGGCCCAGCCTCAGCCTGCCTTTTGTGTCGTCAGGCCCTCAGCGTGGCAGGCTCTGCTCCCAGACTCTGAGGAATACAAAGTAAAGTTGAGGCAAAGTTCAAAAGGAGGCTGGTAGACAGTCCCTGTCCGTTTCAGTACTTCCTGAGTTGCAGCAAACTCAGAACTCTGGCTATCCAGGGCCGCCCCTGGCTTCGCTGGACGCAGGGGTGCACATCTGTAATCCCAGCACTCAGGAGGTTGACGCAGGAGGACCCTGTAAGTTCAAGGCCAGCCTGAACTGCACAGTGAGATCCTGTCTTCAAGTGCCCTCAGAGCGCGTAGTCCTGTCTCACAAACACAGGTGGCCTGCCCTAGCTCACACCCCTGGCTGCTTTCCGCTTTCCAGGAGAAACTGATCAGAAGGAGGTCCTTTCCTCCCAGGGCAGGCCCCCTCTCCCTTGTGCTTCCCTCGGCCCTTCTCTGGCTCATTCCAGCAGTCAGCAACTTCAGACACTTCCCCCGCTGCCACCTGCGCCGGAAGTTGTCATGCCAGTGCCTGAGGCCCGGACCAGGCTCTGGAGTACTCCAGCCTGTTTGGAGCTGAGTCCAAAGCCGGCCTGGAATTAGTAGCAAGGACCTTCCCTTCCCTAGCCGCCGTCTCCCTCTCCTCCTCTGCTTCCTCTTTCTCCTCCTCTGACTTCTCCTTTTAATTTTGAAAGTAGGTTTTGACACTTTTGTCCAGGCTGGGATCAAACTTGTGATCTTCCTGCCTTAGCCTTCCAAAGTGTTGGAGTTATAGGTATGTATCACCATGTTCTCTGTTCCCTCTTCTTTCCTAGACAGGAGAGAATATTCCTCCTATGCTTCTTTGGGGAAAACAGAGCGGCACACCCAGGAAGCCTTTGTGACCTGCACATCTTTGGTCAGGGTGTGGCCAGCATGTCTGGCTGGATGACACCCTCTGGTTGGGAGTGACCAATCTGCACTCCCTTCAGCCTCCAGGGCCAGTGGGTGGCTTTCACCTGTGCACCTCTAGCCGCACCATGGGTCTGCGGTGGACTCAGGGTTTGCAGAGCTGAGGAAACTCTCTAGCTAAACAGCCAATGACTTCTGTCCTAGAGTTCCCCACCCATGTGCTCTGGGGCCTCCCTGCCCTGACCGCCTCCCAATTCCAGCCCTGACCTTCACCAGAGCAGGTGGACCAAGTAGGCGGCTGTGCACGAGCCATTCTGGTCAGCAACTTCTAAGGACACTATGACATAATCTGATGTCACTTATGGGTCCTATTCTTTGCTGTAAATCATTTGTTCCTTGGGGTTCATTAAAATCAAGGGTTGGTGCAGGCAAAGATAAGGTCAAGTCTCTGGGTTTTAGTCTTAAGGCAGTAGTTTTGTCCCACTGAGGAATTCCAAACTGAGAGAAGATTAGGGGAAGCATAACTGAAATAAGCAGTAGCCCGGCTAGGTTGCTAATGGAATCCAACTTCCCCATGTATTTTCTAGCAATAGATTTGAATGTATAGTGGCCCAGAGTTTGACAAAGACTTATTTAACTATCTATTGGCTTTCTTGATCCTCAGTCTTAAAAGTGCACAGCATGTGAGATTATGTTCCAGGAAAAGAGAAACAACAAGAACAAAAATGATTATGGAAAGGGTCGGGGCCGACCAAGCTGTTGTCTCCGTTGTGGTGGGTGAAATTGGCCCCACAGTGTGTAAGCCCTCTCCCCTGTGACACTCCTCGTGGAGCAAGATCACAAGGGAAGTTTGGTTTCCCAGAATGCTCCCTGTCAGAGCGACAGACAAAGCTTGAGTCCCTCGCCTGCTCTTCCTGTGGGCCTCCTGGAGGGCAGATCTAACTTCTCACGCTTCCCTTTCCTTGCTTTCTTCCCTGTAGCGCTTGTCGTGGCTGCCCTTGCCCCGGGACTTAGCAGGAGCAAACGCTCGGGTGACTCCCTTTCTGCTCACTAGGTACTCGGGTCCCTCCCTAGCCGCTCCTGTGCCCCCCGCTCCCCTCAGTCCTCTCTCTCTCGAGTTCCTTGAGGTTCTGCTCCTGGGTCTCTCTTTCTCCTTGTCCTGTCCCCGCTCACCATCTTCTGTCACCTCCATGCCAGTGGCTCTTGATCTCTGTCTCTGGCCCTTGGCTACAGAGCCTTCTCTAGTCTCCTGCTTTCTCTAACCTATGGGTTCCACCAGCCCCTCAACATAGTGGAGAATCATTTCATTCTATTTCTTCCCCAAAGAGCCTCTGGTGCCCTTTCCGTGGAAGCTTCCAGAAGCCCTGCTCTGGCACCTCAAACACTTTCCTCTTCTCCTCACCATGGCTCCTCTCCATTGTCCAGCTCCGGGGACTTTGCCTTTGCTAGAAATCCTTCAGATTCCTGTTCTCATGATCCTAACTCAGGACTTGACACCCAGCGTGTCTATGGTCACCACATCTTTCCAGTGTATTTCTCTGACCCTTCCAGCTTTCCAGATCACAATCCCGTTAATCGTCCCACAATATTCCATTTTTCATGTAACACTCTTGCTCAAGACTTTAAAAAAAATTATTCACTTATTTATTGTTCACTCATTCATTCATTCATTCATTCATTTACTTGGTATGGGGTCTCTTTATACAGCTCAGACTGGTAATGATCCTTCTGTCGTAGCCTCCCCAGCACTGGAATTACAGGCCTGCACCAACACAACCGTTTCTGTGGCCAAAATGTCATGTGCTACTGGGCATTGAACTCGGATCTCTGCACTTGCCAAGCAAATGCTTAGACTGCTGAGCTATCTCCCCAGCACCTCAGACTCTTTAATATCATTCCTCAGGCTTGTCCTACCACTTCAGGCCTTCAGAATTCAGAGCAAATTGCATTTTTAAAGGCATATCCACAACTTCAGTATGTCATGACTCATCATTCCCACCTGCTACTGTCTTCTGGAACTTCTCTGGTGAATGCAAATCCTACCCCACCCATAAACCCGAGTTCAGGCCAGTAGCTCAGGTTTCATGAGGATTTCTTGAACACCAACAGGCGAACATCCATTCAGCAGCTATCTACTGGGCATCTGCTCTAGGCCACTTGCTGTTCCCTGCTGAGGACACTGAGGTAAATTACCAGAGAGAAACAAGACAACAAATGAAAGAAAGGGCAAGGACCCAGGCTCCATCCCCACTACCACACGCACGCCCACCCCAGCCCTGGGGGCACTGAGCTGGTCACTGAAACTGGGTGTGGTGGTGCGTGCCTGTGGTCCCAGTGCTGGGAGGCTGTCCTCTTGGCGCGGGGCAAGCGCTGAATCTCAGAGGAGTGCAGTGCCTGCCCATGGATCACATAGGCAATGACCACGATGGCGTCACCGACTTCAGAATCTGCTCAGGTCACCCGCACTCTTGTCATTACCCATGTCACTTGTTTCTGTCCAAATGCCCAATTCCCCATGGGCAGCCGATCAGCCTCTGAAATTTATGCTGGCACTTGTCACTCTACCGGGCATGTCGCAGGGGCTCAAAGGTTCCTTACTCAAAGCAAGAGAAAGGAGGACAGACAGCAGACAAGGGAAGGGCTGCAGCCATTAAACCATAGCCGTGGAGCCTGTTTGAACTCTCCCGTGTACCTGGTTGGTGCCACTCATATATGCGGCAATCAGACCCCTAGAGACCTTCGGGTTGACAGAGATGCAGTCAGGGAGGGCATTATGGGTTTTCCATGAAGTTCGCCTTTTACTTGGCAGATTCTATCACTTGGACCACGAGCTGAGGGAGCCAGCGTCCAGCAGGCGCCCACTCCTGACAGTGACAACTTAGAACAAGAAGTATCTCAGCAAGGCCAAGGTTGGGAAGAGTCAGGCTGGTAGGCTCAAGACGGTGAGGCAGAGCCCTGGCCATGAAACCGATCCCCGTCCTCTTCAGGAATGCAAAGTACAGAGCCAAGGAAGAGAGTGGAGGAGGGGGAATTTGTCACAAGGTCCTATTTATAGAATCACAAGCTCTGACAATAACCCATCTTCACGGAAAAGGAGGCATTGAAATTGCACCTGAAATAGTCTCCCTTATATCTAAATAGCTCTCATGCTTACACCCCAACTTCCCATGCACTCTGTATTGAGGATTACAGTTTGGCAAACAAAACCTATACAGCAGAATGGCACCCCAACTCTGATCTCCCTTTAAATTATTTTCCATTTACTGTAAATCCTATAGCATGGCATAAAACTTTATTGAATAGCTCATTTGAGCAAGGAATACTTGTCAAAGAATATTAGCAAACTCTTTCAATGGAGTCAAAACACCAAAATGGAAAATTCAAGTTTTGAAGAGAGCCATTAAGTGTGATTAAACCTTTAAAAAGGAGAGAACAACGCCTGCAGAACTCTATTTAGCCATTTCGTATCTTTAACTGTCCAAAGATTTACTTTAAAAGCACCAACATGAAAGGATGCTGAATGTGGCAGGATTTAGAGAGAGGGGGTGACCAAACGGAGCTCAGCCCAGAGGCAGGGCCCACAAAGCAGCGGGGACCTGCTTCCTTCTACACTGTGTGTCGGGAGAGGGAAATAAAAAGGCAGCAATTCTTGACTTAGCTTTGAGGAGGACAATAGCCCTGATTAGGGTTCTGGTGTGGGAGCGCACTGAAGCAGCAGGAGTGGCCACCCGGCCACCCGGCCACCCGTGCTGGTGATTAGGAGGCAAACGGGGAGGGAAGAAGCGGAGACCAGGCACACTGGTGTCCTGGAGGATGAGATTTGAGGAAGGGGATGGGCAGATGGCTTTAGACATTCAAAAACCACTTCGGGGGCTACTTGTGTCCATACTATCCTTAAACTCAAGCCTCTCAGATCTTGATTCACTACATATGGGGGGGGGGAGTTGGGAATCTGCATTTGAAGAACTCTTCTAAAGCCAGAGCACTGCCGTTGGCCCTGGGACTGGCATAGGAGACGTCTTGGGGCAGGACAGAGCTCAGGGCGGAAACCTGGCTAGGGAGATAAAGCCGCTCCCAACAGCGGCACCCAGAGTCGCGCTTTCCTGCCCTTCCGTTGCTCCCCCAGGTGCCACCGAGGCTGAGGAAGGAGCCCAGCTGTGGATTCTGGGAGCAGGGAGCAGCCTGCGGGGGTCCTTTCGGGAAAATCAGAGACAAAAGTAAAAGCAAAAAGAGTGCAAGGAGGGAGAGAGGAAGACAGTGGTGCGACAGCACTATCTATGGCACCATCATAAACTATTTTTTGAGTTGTCCCAAAATGAAAGTGAATAAAGTTATTTGCTACGATGACACTTTGGTACGTGTATATAATATTTTTAGGAACGAACAGTTGTGTCTGTGGCCAGGTATTGGCAAAGTAGCTATAGAGACGCCTACAAACAGAACAGAAATGCATCAAGCCATGCCCTTCTAAGCTGCGGAGTGGGCCGTGGGTCCACACTCCGCTGCACTCTTCTGCAGTCTTCCGTGTGGACCTCAAAGTCCATGTCCAAGAAGTGGGGGTCACTGAGTCAGGAGGCCACAAGCTGCTGCTCTGGATAAGATTTGATTTGAACACAGAAATGCCTTAAAATATGGCTGAAGAAAAACAATTTGCCTGAATCTGCTCATCTGAGCAACTACTTCTAAGACAACCATACAGAATAGAATAAGCACTGTTGATTTCTTATAATCTTGCCTTAGAATTCTGTACCATTTCTCTCCCTTTAAAATAAAAAATTATTCTAAATTTTTAACCAAAAAAAAAATTCTTCATTTTGAGTAGGGCATGATGGCACACCCCTATGACCCAAAGAGTAGTCAGCAAGGTGAGGCAGGAGAATCTCCTCAGGTTCGAGGGCAACCTAGACTATGCAGTGAGCTCAAGGCCACCCTGGGATGCACGGCTAGAGAGACCTCATCTCTAAACAGCAAGATGAAGTGATCCTGCTTTGGACCATTTCCTTCCTGATACAGACAAGAAGACTGAGGAGCTCTGTGCTGCCACAGGCACGCAGTGTGGGCCCCCTTGGTCTGGTCTCACTGGTCTCCTCAGCCTAAGCAGCCAGCTACCCCTTTTAATGCTTGCTGAGTGTGCGTACCACACAAGATGTTGGCTGCGTGTGGCCTTCGGGGGCGTGGTTTAACCAGCGCATCTCCAGCGTGCGATGTCTCAGACTGTCACCGTCCCTTCTTTGGATGTAGTGGCAGCCCAGTGAAATGGAGATTTTCAAAGGCTGTTTATTTCACCACTACAAAGCCTAAGCCCTTTCCTTCAGGCTGGGCAGATTCCCTTCAGCTGTCCACAGAGATGATGGAAGCCCAGTGAGTTGATTCAGATGTCAAGTAGGGGGCCAGGGAAATGGCTTAGTAGAGTAAGTGCTTACCTGGCAAGCGCAAGGGCTTGAGTTCAATTCCCAGTCCTGAAAAAACAAACACACAAACAGATGTCAAGTAGGGGTGACAAATTAAGACTGGGTGACAGTAGAGCTTAAGCTCTTCATACTTCAGTGCTTCAGCCGCCTGATTCTGGGTGCTCTTAGCTCTGCACTCACCTTTTAAGGAGCAGACTTCCGTCCTCTATGGGCTGCCATTAACAGGGGAGCCGGCAAAGAAAACAATCAAGAGGAAAAGTTCCTGGTTAAAAAAAAAAAAAATTAAATTCACACATCCAGGAAGATCCATCTGAGGGCTGTGATGGGTGGTTCTTGGGAGACCTGACCTATGAGCAGCAGGTCACAGGGGAGGAGCGTGTCACCTTGGATAGATTGCCCTGGACCTCCACATTAGTCCTTGTTCTAGCCTGCTGGGCCTGGTCAAGAACAGGGTGAGCCACCAACGAGGAGAGGGTTTCAGACCCCCTTCCTGCTGCTTCCAGGTCAGAGGGCTTCTCTGTGACCCAAGGTAAGGCACGAGGGTTGGGAGGAGCAGAATGGTCAGTTGTGCTGGGTTCCTACACTTCTTATCCCTCTTTTCTCTCATCTTTTATGAAGATGGTGGACAATAGAAAGTCTAAAAAATGGATAAAATAATACTTATAATCTCAATCACCTAACGCATCTGTTTTCACACTGGAGATTCTCCTGCCATTCTTTGTCTTTTTAAATTTTATTTTATTATGTATTTAGTACAAGGCCTATAGGGTTTCACTACACAGATCCTACTTGTAGTATTTCTTCTGTTTTCAGCCTCCCAATTGCTGGGATTACAGGCATGCACAATCACACCCAATCTCAGTCAGCTGTCAGCGTGTCCCAGGGACCAGACTGGCACAACCCACCAGGGATCGAACCCCAGTCCCTGCATCTGCCTAAGCCGGCATCTTAATCTGCTGAGCTATCTGGCTGGCCCTCACTCTTTATCTTTTGTGTCAGCTATGTTTTTGTTGCTGGGAACAAATAAAAGATGTCCATCATTTAAAGGGCAAAGATACTGAGCTGGCTCATGGTTTCAGAGGTCCATGGCACGCTGGCTCCAAGGCAGGAGCATCATGGCAGAAGGGCGCACTGGAGAAGCCGTTCACCCCATGGCAGCCAGAAAGCAAGGCAAAAGGGAAAGAGCAGCAGAGGAGAGGGCCAGGGCCCAGGTGTGTCCCCAGGGTCCCACCTGCGTGACCAACCAGACGCATCTGAGTAGGCTTTACTGAGCCAGGCCACTCTCAAGGCAATCAAGTTGATGGTCAAGATGCACATCCCATCTGTAGAGTTACAACCCAGATATGCACATTATTTTGTATCCCACCTGTGTTCTTCCCTGTATCAGAGACTATCCAGGACCTGTGTGGCCAACACTGCTTTTTTCTTTTCTAGTGTTTTCTCTCAACTACCCGCTTCAGCTCTGCAGTCTTGTTCATCTTTCTTTGTCTCTTACTTCCCCTGTCTCCTGGTTTTCTTTCCCTTTTACTGAATCTGAAATGTCTCCCAGCTTGCTGGGTTTCCTAGGAATAAGGATGGGGCTGGGTTGTACCTGGTTTGTTTGGCATAAGTGCATGGGTGAAGGTCCCCAGGGAAGTCTCTGGTAGTGGGCCAGAGTCACGCCACATGGTTCTGGAAGTGAGCTGCAGCCTGTGAGTGGAAGGAGGGGGTTGGGTGCTCGTAACCACAGACCAGAACCCAGAGTAAGGAAAGGGTTGCTAGAACAGCTTGGTAATCGTGGGCTGGGAGTAAAAAGCGGGATTGTGAATTTCTCAAGAAACTGAAGGTGGAGTGTTTCACCCCCATCAATAATCAAATCATAATGACAATAAACTTTCGGACAGATCCAAGCCAAGCCTCTGGAGGAGTGTAAAATATTTGGCGTTGTTTTCCACTCTAGGTCCTGAATTTAGTTCAGAAGTATTCTAATAATCCTCCATAAAGATCATTTCATTTTAAGAAAGATGTATAGACCCCCAGGAACATTGGCTTATATTTACATAGTTCTTTTTTAAATTTACAAAGCACCTTTGTGTCCTTTTCTACCCAGCAAGGCAAAGAAAATGTTCCAGATAGACTGTTACGAAGCTGACATTTGACAATAATGAGATTAGCTGAAGTTTATATTATGAAGCTTCCACAGGAGCAATTAATATAAACACTCTGCAGTGACAAGCATTTTAAGAGGGGCCAAGTATGCAACTGGGAAGCTAAGAAGCAGCGAAGGTATTGCTGGAGAGGGGAGCATGAATGAGCATAGACATTCAAAAGATGGAAAGGAAAGCTAGCTAGGGGTCTTCAGGATGCGAAAACATAGCAGCTCCCCACACTCTGATTAAAGTACATTGCAATTTATAGTACTTCTTTGTGCTTTAATTTCCTTGGCAATTATTATATTAGAGTGACACTTCTATTGAATTATATGTTTCAATTACTATTAAAAAAAATCAAAGTCCTTAAGTTCAATCGAATGATGAATGCAGCTTCTGGAGAGCTCTACCTCTGACATTCCAAGGATAGCATCGTTTATCTCCTTGGCACTCGGGAGCCCATTACGGATGCATGGGCAAGGAGGGGAGCCCCCGCCCACACAATGGTGTCCAATATTATCAAAGCACTTCTGGTGGATTCGACCATCTCTGCGCTGCGATATGGTAACCCCAGGTGACCGGCCGCCTTTCTTTGCACGGGACACAATGGCAAATGGAAATACTAACTTGCACGGTGTCGTGAAGAATCCAACAGCATTATTCCCTGACCTCCAGAAAGATAATGTGTCATTTGCTATAGAAAAACAAAAGTTTTTCAAAGCAGTTGGAAATATAATTGTACACACTTCAGGTGCTGAACTGCCTTTCTAAGGTTTGTTTGTTTGGCCCTTTGGAGGGATACAATGGGAGAGTCTCCGAGAGGCGGCTTTTCCTTTCCGTCTCCTCTTTTGCCTGGCAGGAAGATAGGGTTGTTTCTCAGCTTGCATAGTGCTGGGCAGGGAGGCGAGCGGGTCACACAGTCCTCCTGGATCACAAAGCTGGCCAGAGCCAGCAAGAAGGCTCTGCCTGGTGTCGGAACACCCTGGGGCAGGGCTCGGAGACATCTTCTTGATGGGTGGATATTTACTAGAAGTCAATAGCACAGTGGGCTTTGGTTCAATGCTAATGAGGCCAAGGTTATCCAAGGGCCAACTGGTTTCCTTCTGTTCCCTCTGCTATATAAACTGCCTCCAGTCGGCGGTCAGGCCGCTCACAGATGCAGCGGGGGGGGGGGGGGGGGGGGGGGGGGGGGGGGGGGGGGGGGGGGGGGGGGGGGGGGGGGGGGGGGGGGGGGGGGGGGGGCTGGAGCAGGCTGGAGGCTTCTCCCGCACAGATGGCTCCCCAGCTGTTTTTGCCGATGGGTAACTTTTGTTGCCACTGTTCAACTTCCCCTCCAAAGACTCCGTCCTCTGCAGCCTCTCCTCTTTCATGCTCCACAGAGGCAAGGCCTTGTCGGCAGGGCCTCTCTCCAGGCCTGGTTGAATAGACAGCTCCCCCTTGGGAGCCAGTGTCTTTCCTAGGGGTCCCAGAGCCCTGGCAGTAAGAGATTGTGGGTTCCCGCAGCCTCTCGATGTGCCTCAGCTGAGCTGTGCCTGGAGTGCCATTGGGTGTCTTCGACGTGACCTTCCCCCCACACACACACACGAGTCCCCAGGCATGGGTATCCAGAGTCTTCTGATTTGTGAACTGAGCACATGGTGTTTGCCCCTGCCAACTTGCAGAGCCCGCAGGGGACCCACACAAGCGCAGAGGGCAGTGACTGGGAAGGTAAGGCATAGTCAGGAAGGGCCCCGACCACTCTTGCTCTGCGCTGACCGCCACTCGGCTTCATACGACTGTCCTCAGCCCCCTCAGTCCCTGGGAAATGTGCCTCGTTCCACATCACATCCCCAGCCCAGTGTCACAAGTCCAGTCACTCTCCCAGACCTGGCATGGCCTCAGTCCGGAGCGGTGGTGACAGCAATGTCTGGATTCCTTCTTCGGCCCCTGGGTACTATATTCCGTTCCCTTCTCTCCTCTTGAACTGATCCTGGCTACCAAAGTATCAGTCTGGGTTCTCCCAGAGAAATACAAAGGAAGGAGACACTTATGTCAGAGGTGCACAGTACATGGATGTGCACAGAATAAACATGTACAGAATCAGACATACAATACATATGTATGGCTTGGTAAGGGCATCGGTCTGTGGCTGAGTGGCTGCCAAGTCCAAAGTCTGGAGTCTGACTGGCCGCCGAGTCAGGAATCAGCACTGCAATTCTAAGCTGTGATGTCCTTGTCTCCAGAAAATGAGTTTGTGCCCTTAAGAGCTTCCTCTGCTTAGAGGAGGGCCCCGCACACTATGGAGGGTCACCTCCCTTACTTAAGGGTGACCAAGTCTGGATTTTAGCCTCATTTTAAAGCACAACCTCAGCAGCAGCAATTGTTTAAGTGGCTGGCACTACAGCCTAGCTGTCTCAGTTACTTTTCTCTAGTTGCTGAGACAAAATACCGTTAAAGAGGGAAAAGTCCGTGTAGCTCACAGTTTGTGGAGGTTTCAGGTCATCATCAGCTGGCTCCATGACCGAGGGGCAGGGTGAGGGGCAAGAGTTCCAGGCCACAGAAGAAGCAAGGGCAGAAAGAGGCACAAGCTCTTTTCCTCCTTGATGTTGTCAGCAGGCTACTCAGGGCAGGTGCAGTGCTTGTACCGTCCGCACGACCTCCTCTGGCACCAGCTGAGGATGCTTACAAAGCAAGGCCCCGGCCCCCTGCTGAGTCACTTAGCGGAAATTTCTAAACTTCTCAAGGTGATACAGCGAATCAAACCTTGCAACATCTTAGAGCATAAACATCCTCCCTGGGACATGTCCCCTACATGTACCTCCCACTGTAGAATTGCCTCTTTTCATTGATAAGCCTCTGACCTTCCCAAATTGACAATATGTGTCAGCCATTATGGCACTAGCCAAGTTGATGGTCAAAAGCCTCACAGGTCTTCAGAGAATCGCTCCTGCGAGCTTCTGTTCCTCAGTGCTGCTCTCTGGGCACTCTCAAGCAGAGTGTGCTTTTCTCTGTCTTCTCTCTGTGTATCCAGAGGCAAACATCTGGACCTCATCATCCCTCTCCTCCAGTTTTTCAGTGACCCGTGCATTGACATCAGCAGCTTATCTTCTAGGCGCAGTCCACTGTCTTATCCTCAGACTCCTATCAAAACACCATGATTAATGTCCTGTTACGCTGTCCGTGGGAAAAGGGCTACAGCATCGCTCTTCTCAATAAGGACGCGCTAGAATTTAAGGCCAGACATCACCTGGAGAAGTCAGTGCCCTTCTCAGCCATTCAGCTGGGGTGTGGATTTCGCTTGCTGGGCTTTAGAATGCAAAGTGAAGATATGATATGATTCCCTTACTCAAAAATCCCTCTGGCCAGATCCTTCCAAAAGCCAGGCAATGGGGAATTCCCAGAGGGAGTGTCTAATACTCTATTCCTATGGTAAATAGTTAGGTGGGCACTAGAGACAGGCACACAGTGAGTTAGCATGCAGGGCAGGCAGGGCAGGTCCTCACACATGAGGAAATACAAGCCTGAAGGGGTGCTGAGCTACCCAGAGGCAGAGCCCATGGATGCTGGACACTGAGCCCCCAATCACAGGCAGTCAAAAGTGAGTTGGAGCCACCGTGGAGTGTCTCACTTGGGTGCTTCTGGGCAGTGCTCTCTTCCCTTTTCTGTTTCCTTGGGGTGAAAATTTAAATTAAATTTCTTCAGAGCAGATTGAGTGAAGACAAAAGAACCCTGTTCCAAAGTCACTGGGAAACTAGGAGCAGCAAAGGGTTTGGAGTGGACATCTGTTCCACAGCCTTACAGGAGACAGGTGTCTTAGTTACTCTTTACTCGTAGCTGAGACAAATAGCCGACACTCAAAATGAAGTTCTGTGGAGGTTTCAGTCCATGTTTGGCTGGCCCAAGGCTGAGTGGAACAGAACAGAGAGCATCCAGTTCATGGTGGTGGAATAGCAACAAAATGGTGGCAGAGGCAGCCAATCAAAAGGGATGCAGAGCAGCAGTATGAGTCTGTCTCTCTGTCTCTCTTTAAATTACATCAAGCTCTCTGCCTTAGCCTATCCACCTCAGGCCACACCTGAAATTCCCAGCAGTACTCAGACTGATAATTTCATCAGGACTAAAACACATAATCCCAGTGACTCATGAGTCAAGTCTCAATCTATAGAAGTCCCCGCCCCATGACTGCATGAGGCTTTGGGGGGACAACTAGACATAAGCCATGACACAGGACTGGGGGCAGCCTGAGGAAGAGAGAGAGACGGTGATGCCAAACAGCGATGAAGATGGCCGGCTGAGGGGAGGGAAAAGGGGACTCTGGCTTGGGGACTAAAGGTCATGAACATTGCTTTATCCAGAGCAGGTGGAGAAGCTCACTGAGGGGACATGGGACCTCTGACAGAGGACAAACTGAGCCCAGGGCTCGAGCCATGACACACTCTCCTTCCCTAAGTGAAGCAGGAACGTCCTAGGAAACAGTGCACATCATACGATTTCTACTAAATAAAACACATATGCATATATGCTGAACATCACAGCAGACTCGCAAACCCAGCACTCCAGGAGGCTAGAGCAGGAGGATGATAAATTCTAGCCAACCTGAGCAACTTAACCAACTAGCAAGACTCTATCTTAAAATAAGAAAATGAAAAGAACTGGGTGTGTGGTTCCATACAAAGGCCCTGGATTCATTCCTTAGTACTGAAAAAAATATGCATTTGTGTGAACATAAAAACTATTTATAAATATAAATGTGCATATTTGCACTCATGTCAATACAAATTATGTATCTCAAATAACCTGTACCCTAATATTAACATGAGTTATCTTTGCTGGTAAAGAATTTAATTTTCTCCTCCGATTTTCTATACTCCTACATTTTATATAGTAATCCTGTGTTACATTTTATCATGGATTAATCTTCCATGGGCTCTTCTTAATTTCCCCCTGAAAGTATTTGTCTACTAAGAATTGAGTATTTTACCTTACAGCGACATAAAATTGCAATAGCTGTGTTTAATGGCCACTTGTGTGTGGGTCCTATTTCAATTGATTTGTGGGTATCCTCTAACCTAACCTACATTGTGACTCCTCCAGATAGGTGCTGCCATTGCTACTGTCTTGGTTGTACAGTGGAAGAAACAGAGATATCCTCTTGTGAGTTGTTAAGGGGAGCAAGGGTTCTGTACAAGATCTGTTCCCTGCAATTCGGAACCCCAAATCCCATCCATAACAGCGTACCACAGCAATGTGCTTACAAGGCCTGGAGGGCTGTGAAGTCCTCATTTTTCATTGCTTTTCAGAGGCAAAAAGTAAAAGGAGCCATCAAGGAATTACCAAAAGAATTACCTCAATAAATAGTGATACGTTTGGAAATTCAAGGAAGTACAAAATTGTAGCCTGTCAAGAATATGGTTTTTGGCCCAGTCTCTTATTTTCAAGTACTACTCTTGAGAGAATGACAGTAACTAAGTTTACACCAGGAGCAGTACATATCAAAAAGACAAGAGTGACATGTATTCCAAACATAATTTTAGCGCTACATTGTGCTATAATCAGGATATAAGAGAACCTGTGCTGTAATATCCTATAACTCAGAGGTGTCCCAAATTTCCTGGTCAAGGAGATTATGGGACTTCAAAGGAAAGGGATGAATGAACTGCAGTGCGTCTAAGGAGAGTCACCCAGAGAAAAACATTCTCTCAGGCTTTCACAGAAAGCAAA
>PVJA010044503.1:0-16112 GCA_004027025.1 Myocastor coypus | reverse complement strand
CCACCAACCACAGCCAAACATACCACAGTGAAGACAGAAATTCAACACAAAAATAGAATCTTAAAAGGTGTTAGTGAAAAGAAACAAATCACCAATAAAGGAAAGCCCATTAGAATTACAGTTGATTTCTCAACACAAACCCTCAAGTCATGGAGAGCTTCAATTAAAGTACTTCAAGCTTGAAAGGAAAACAATCTGCAACCCAGACTGATGTACCTCACAAAACTACCTGTCAAGACCAGGAAAAAAATAAAATACTTCCATGACAAAGAACATATCAAGAAATTTATGATCACAAAACCAGCATTACAAAACATTTTGAAGGACATCCTAGAAATAGATAACAAGGACTATAACCCCACTAAACTCAAACAGAATCCCCAGGAAAGGCAAGCAATTAAACAGAGGGAGGAGGAAAAGAGAGAGTTAACAAACAGGAAAACAACTTGACAAGGATAAGTCCATATATATGTTACTATAATCAATGATAATGACTAAATTCATCAATCAAAAGATACAGCTGGCAGAAGGGCAAGATCCTTCAATATTCTGCATACAAGGAACACATCTGATTTGAAAGGAGAGTCGCTGAATGAAAGTGAAAGAAAATTTTAATCCAAGACTGATTAAGAGAAATAAAGGTTACTATATCCTTGCAAAGGCAGCAATCCAAGAGGAAGAGCTAACAATCATACATACATATACAAAAATTACTAGTGTGCTAAACTACATAAAAAATATCAGTGGACATGAAAAATTCAATAAGCACTAATACAATTGTTTTGGGGGATTTCAATACCCTAGTCACAAAAAAAACAATGGATTGAACCAAACTTTTTAATAAATAAACTTAAGAGATGTCTATAGAGTGTCTAACCCCACAGAACCAAAATATACATTCCTCTCAGCTGCATATAGGACATTCTCCAAAACAGACCATATACTTGCCCATAGAACATGCTTAAGTAAATGCAAAAGAATCAAAATTATCTCACTCATATTATCAGAACATAGTGCAAAGAAATTAAAAAATCAAGGACAAAAGAAATCACAAGAACTTCATAAAACACCTGGAATTTAAATAGAACTCTCCTGAATAACCAGTGGCTCATAGATGAAGTTAAAGAACAAATTAGGTATTTTCTAACATTAAATAATAAAAACAGTGCAACATATTGGAACTTATGGGACACAATAAAAGCAGTTCTAAAAGGGAAATTTGCAGCAGTGATTTCACATATCATGAAAATAGAGCAGGCACAAATATACAACTTAGTGTTAAATTTCACACTTCCAGAAAATGAAGAAAAGGCTAAGCCAAAAGCTCATATAAGGGAGGAAATATACAGATCAGGGCAGAAATTAACAGATTGGAGAGTAAGAAAATACAAAGAACTGAACAGTTAGGTCTTTGAAAGATCACATAAAACTGGCAAACCCTTAGCCAAACTTTTCAAAAAGCAGAAAGAAAAGACTTTAATCCACATAATTAGCAATGAAAATAATAAAATTATAACACATCCTGTAGAAACCAGAAGATCATCAATACCTACTTTGAAAACTTGTATTCTAATAAGATGGAAAATGTAGAACTGGACAAATTCCTCAATACTTAAAAATTACTAAAGCTGAATCAAGATATAAAAATCCTAAATGAACAAATATAAATCAATGAAATAAAAAATGTAAGTTAAAGCCTGTCAACAAAGAAAAGCCCAGGGCCTGATGTATTCACTGCTGAATTTCAAAAGAAGAGAAGACTTAACACCAATCTCTCTCTCTCTCTCTCTCTCTCTCTGGTACTGAGGACTGAACTCAGGACCCTGCTCCTGTCAGGCAAATGCTTATTCTACTGAGCTATCTCCCCAGCTCACCAATACTTCTCCAACTCTTTAATGAAATTAAAATGGAAGCAATAGTTCCAAATTCATTTCTGGAAGAATGAATTACCCTAATACCAAACCAAAGAAAAAGCCAACTAAGAAAGACAATTACAGGGAAATCTCCTTAATGAACACAGATGCAAGAAATACGACACTGGTAAACAGAATGCAGCAAATAATCAAGAAGACTGCATACCATGACCAAGTGAGATTCATCTGAGGGAATGCAGGGATGGTTTAACACAGATAAATCAGTAATATAATATACCATATTAACAGAGCCAAGAACAAAAATCATATGATCATGTCAATAGATGCAGAAAAGCCATCTATGACTGACCAACAGCCAACATCATACTAAATGGGAAAAAACTGACATCTTGTACTCTAGAATCAGAAACAAGGCAAGGATGTTCACTGTTTCCACTTGTATTCAACATACTCCTGGCAACTTTAGCCTAAGCAATTAGACAAGAGAAAGAAATAAAAGGAATAATGGTAGGAAAGGAAGAAGCTAAATTATATTTATTTGCAGATCACATGATACTCTACATAGAAGACTCCAAAATCTCCAATAAAACCTTCTAGATTTAATAAGCAAATCTGGTAGTACAGCTGAATACAAAGTCAACATTCAAAAATCAACAAAATCTTGGTACTTAAATAACAAACTGATTGAGAGGAAAATTAGGGAAAGAACACCTTTCACAACAGGATCAAAAAAATGAAATACCTAGGAATCAATCTAAAGAAGGATATAAAAGACCTCTACAACGAAAACTATACTAATCTGAAAAAATAGAATGAAGTGGAAATCAGAAATACAGAAACATAACCTCTGCTCTTGTGTAGGAACAACCAAAACAGTGAAAATGGACATACTGCCAAAACTGTTACACAGATTTAATGTAACTAAAACCAAATTTGCAATAACGTACCTCACATAATTAGAGAAAACAATCCTAAAATTCATTTGGAACCAGAAGAGACCTACAACAGGAAAGCTGATTCTGGGCAAAAAGGTAAGCCAAGGAGAACCACTGATTTGAAATTATAACATAAAGCTACTGGAAAAACAAAAAACTGGTTTTAAAAAAAAGTGTATCAGACGAGAAGATCAATGACATAGGAAAATAAGCTGAGAAAACACACAGCCACCTTGTCTTTGACAAAAGTACCAAGTATACTCACTGGAAGAAAAACAATCTCTTTAATACACGATGCTGAAAAAACTGACTGCACATGCAGAAGATTAAAATTGGATGGGTATGTTTCACCATGCACCAAACTAAATTTGAAATGGATCAAATATCTAAATATTCACAAAGAAACGTTAGATCTCCTGGAAAACATAATAGATAAAACTCCTGAACATACTGGGACAGGCAAAGACTATGAATAAAACCCTGATCACACAAGAACTGCCATGAAGAATCAACATGTGGGCTCACATCTTATTAAAATGCTTTTGCACAGCAAGAAAAACTATCAACAGAGTGAAGATATAATGTGGGAAAAAATGCTTGGTGGCTGTTCCTCAGATAATGGATTATTATTGAGAATGTATAAGGATCTCAGGAAACTCAAATATAAAGACCTAGTCCTGAAGAGGAATTCTGGGATGAATGTACACTTCCCAGATAAGGAAATAAAACAGCAAATAGATGTATGAAAAATGTTCAACATCACTGGTTATTGGAGAGATACAAATTAAAACAATACTGATAGTCCATCTCACCCTAGAAAGAATGGCTATTATCAAGAAATCTGCCAATAACAAATGCTGGTGGGGCTGTGAGGAAAAAGGAATACTTTTCCATGGTTGGTGGGTGTGTAGATTGATATAACCACTATGGAAATTAATGTGGAGATTTCTCAAAACACTAAGATGAGACGTCCCATTTGACCCAGCTATTTCCCTTCTGTCTGTCTTCCCAGGAGAGTTCAAAATATTGTACCACAATGATATATATACACCCACGTTTACAGCAGTACAATCTATCATCACTAGGTCTTAGAAACAGCCCAAATGCCCATCACTGAGGAACAGATATAAAAGGTGTGGTCTTTTTATATAATGGAGTATTAGTCATAAAGAAGGATGAACTGAACCCTTTTATAGCTAAATGAGTGCAACTTGACACTATACTCATAAGAGAAAAAAAAAAAAAAGATGCAAATGTGCAAACCTCATACTGTCTCCCTAAGGTAAAAAATAAATGAGATGCAAAATGTGTATCATATTATAAGATGGGAAAAAGCTTCAGAAGGATAGAGAAACTAGGTTCATACAGTAGAGAAAAGGAAAGGAGAAGCCCTCAGTGTTGGGCTACTGCTGCACTCCTCTTCTCTCTGTGACCCTGCCTTCTTGGCTGCTGGTTGTCTCAGCAGCCCCACACTCAGCTTGTTTCTCAGTCTTATACAGCTCACTAAAGGCGCATTCGCTTCTCTGGCAAAAGGCCAAAAGGAAAACGTGTTTGGGAAGGAGAACTTCTTGTGAGGCGTCCTCCTCTAGGGCCGGGCCCCCCTGGCCCCATATTTCTTGGGAGCTTTCCAGAGCTGGCAAACAGATATTCTAGTCTTTCCCAGGGGTGATGCTGGTGCAGTTCGTAGATACTTCATTATAATCCAAAGTACAAGTTTGTAACATTTATTCCTAAAACATATACTCTTATTTTTAATGTGCAACATTGAAAATAAATACCTTATTATAAATATAAATCCAAAATGATCAATGATACCTTCTTTTTTTAATACAGCAAGGTTAAGAATGAGAACGTCTATTTAACTGGAGTTGTTCGAAGCACATTCAATCCATGTTTATTTACATAGCACAATTTATTATTTTGACTAGAATCATGTCTTTAAAATTCTATTTGATTTTAACATGAGGTTGCTAAGTCATCAATTGTCACTAAAGTGGTTATTATTAACATATGCTTCTTTAGGTCACTAATTACCCTTAACATATTTATTAGTTATTAATAACTAACTATAGTTAGTTAAATCATTAATCCTTCCTAACATATTTAGTGTTTCCATACAATATTGGATTTAGCAGTATACAAAACATAATCCTTTCCTTTTGACAGGAAACACTCTAGGAAGTAGGTAAGACATTTAGGTATGAAAATGATGCAAATAGTAAAGTGCTGGATGTAGAAAACAGTGCCATAAAATTAAGAGGTGATAAAAATAAACCCCAGGAGCTACAGTCACTCACATAATAGGTCTGGAGTGATTTTAGGCATCACATAGTATCACACTTCAATCATACAGCTGAAAAGGCCTTTGCTATCAACTACTGATTTTATGTAAAGTAACATATCTAGTGGGCTGCAGAATGGAACTAGAACTGCATGCCCTGAACTTGGGTTTCATGCATTTGTAAAGGAGATGTGACCTTAGGAGAAAGGAGACAGCACGTACAGGGTCCCATGGAGGGAACATGACATAATCAAGATGTGACGCAAATGAGACAAATTTAGCTGTAGTACACTGTTTTGGTTTTGTTGTTGTTCTATTTCCTTTCTTTTTTGGGAGGGAGTACCAGGGAATGAACTTAGTACCCTGCACTTGCCAGGCAAGCACTTATTCTACTGAGCTATCTCCCTGATCCAAAGTTGAGAAAGGTGGTTTTTCTTGTTTTTTTGGTTTTTTTTGGCTGGCTCAGGCTGCCTTACGGGTAGCTGTGGGTATCAAACTGCCATCCCTTGTGCCTGACTGGGATTGCCCACACAGGCGCTTAAACTGCTAAGCTAACCAGAAAGCCCCCCAGCACACTGCTTTGAAAGGAGTTAGAAGTCAATGGTGATGGAATAGGGAATGAATTATGGAGAACTCAGAATGGAGGCTGACCTCAGACAGTGGGAATCAGTGGTAAGCTTGGGCATAGATGATAAACCCAATTTATAATAACAGTAATTCTGGGGGAGACTTACTGTGAAAACAGGTGGATATCAAAGCAAGACAGGGAAACAAGTTAGTAGTTTTCAGTAGACTAGATGCAGGGTTGGTGAGAGGAACACAAAAGAGAAGCAAGAGACAACTTGAAGGAAAATGTGCCAAGATCCCCCAACTAAGTGGATGGGGGAGAAACACGCTCAATTTGGAGCATGTCCTGTTGGAAAAGAAGACAGTACCTTTAAGTAAGGAGATTCTGCCGACAGGCCGCAAAGCATGAGAAGAGCTCAGGGAAAAGGTCAGCACTAGGAAGTTCAATTTAACTGCCTATGAGCGAAACCATTATGTACTGTCTACCTTTACTTTCTTTAAACCTCTTAGATCAACCGTGGGGAAGTGCAATATTCTTTAAAGTACCAGCCCACACAGTTTTCAAGTAATATAATAGTTAACAGTTTTTCAATATTTACTATAAGCTAGGCACTGTTCTAGGTACTTTACATATATCAGGGTATTTAATCCCACAACTCTTCAATGGGATGCTGTTGTTGGTGCTCCATTCACAGTTGAGAAAACTGCAATATGCAGAGGTTTGGACATTAGCAACAGTCTAGCTTTCCTTAAGTACTGTGCTGCTTTCACATTTTGAGAAATAATCACATAAACGTGGTTTAAAATCAAATTCGTCATTCTACAGAGAAAATTAAGAAGGTATTAAGGTACTCACTTGTAATGTATTTGTATCCCATACTTTCAGAGTTTTATCGAAGGAGCTTGATGTGAACATGCCTGTGTCATGAGGGTACCACTGAACAGTCTCCACGCTGTATTTGTGAACATCGGCATGGTTTCTACAAAACAGCCATCAAAATTTAGATATAACTGATTCCTGGGAGTTTCAAGCCTGGTACTGTATTAAGAGTAGTAGTCTCAGTCTGATATAGATTGTCACACCCAGCTCACATTCCTGTGTCCTGACACTGTGTACCAGCAGAGCCTCCTCTTAAGGCTCACAATGTGGTACACCTCTCATTTTTGTGTTGTGTCCAGCCTGGCAGCAACACCCAGTACACTAGACTTAGGCCATTATGGAGTTGGCAAGGTTTTGTATTTGTTGGATTCCTCTCTTAGGTTTGGATTTGCTTTACTTTAGTTATCATTCATTCATTCATTCATTTATTTGTATTATGGCCGGCTCAGCCTGTTCAGGGGATGGGGCTGGCACAGCATGTGGTGCTGGGGATTGAACCTTGGTCCCTGCAGTTGCCTAAGCTTGCCTAAGCAGGCACTTTAGACCGCTGAGCCATCTCACCTGCCCCTACATTAGGATCACTGTATTAGCACTCCCATTCTTATGACTGTTGAAAGTCTCACCCACTTCCATGGTATACCACAGTGTACTGCTGCTTATTAAGAAATTTATTCTGTAACAGAAAGATGTTCTTGGTAGACATCCATGAGTCATGAGTTCTGGGTAACTTATCACCCATGGAAGCATGATCTGTGGATGGATGACATTAAGATGTGGGCTACCTGACTTCTCTATGAGTTGCGCTATCCTAAACACTAGAGTACATGCTTAGAATCAATAATCAACAATGTACATGTGCCATGGTATTTAATCTTAATTCAAATAAGCTGTTCTTTTGTTTGATACTCATGAGACTATAAGGAAAATGTGACAACTGCTTGGATACTCAGTATCAGGAATTGTGTATGTGAGATAGTAGTACTGTGGTTATACTCTTAAATATCATTTGTGCTTTTGTTCTCTTTTTATTTTGGCTGGCTTAGCCCTCCCTAAGGGCAGGGCTAGCACAGCATGTGGTCCCAGGGTTCAAATCTTGGTCAGTCCCCTGCACCTGCCTAAGCCTGCCTAAGCAGGCACTTTAGGCTGCTGAATGATCTCGCCAGTCCCTCATTTGTTTTTTCTGAGATACAAATAAGTAATTATGGATGAAATAATATGCTATATGGGATTTATTTCAAAAGAATCCTCAGAGTAAACAGGTATGGGATAGAAAAGAAAAAAGATTGCTTACAGCTGGTATGGTTGGGAAATGGGTAGTTCTTATACTACTGGCTACTTTGATATAAGTTAAACAATACTAATAGTATACTACAGCCCTCTGTAGACAGATCCATCATGGGTTATGATTTTTCAAAGGTAAAGGTCTGTGTTCCAATAATGGGTAAAGAACCTTGGACACCTGTGGAACACCTGTGCACTTGAAGGAATGAGGATGTGAAGCAAAGGCTTAAATGCCAGCTAAGGCCTTAAGATGGCTAAAAAAGCACATTTCCTACAGATACATCCTTTCTTCTGCTGCTATGTAAATACTTACATATTTTTATAAAATAAAAAGAGAAGTAAAATTATCTAAAACAAACTAACCTGAACCTCAGAGGGATTAACAAGTTTTCTAAGCCTGTATTTTCAGAGAGAAAGGGTTAGAGAAGGAGCAAAACCAAGAGGCCCAGGTAGCTCTCTAAGTCAATCCACAACCCAAAGTGCAGGTTCCAGAGCTGAGAGCAGCTTCCTTTACAAAGGGGCTGCTGATGCTACCACTCATGAAGTCATTTTTCTGGATCGTGCTCCTTGGCACCTGTTCTCTGTTCATGCAAAGGTCTGCTCAGTGGCTCAAGGTCAGGGGAGGAGAAAGAATTAACTACCAGTATGAAAAACCTAACACAAGGTCACACAGAGACTGGTAAGCCAAGAAAGAATAGCCAGAGAAGTTGAAAGAACAATTTCTTGTTTGTTTGTTTGTTTGTTTGTTTGGGTAGAGATACAACTACATATGTGTGGTTAGGGGTTGCCTGTACATTTGTTACATCTAGCTCTGAATTGTCTTTTCTGTATTAATATTAGTTGAAAAGCCTAATTTGTGTTTATAACTAGCTGAAAGGCTCATAAATGAGCCTTAAACTAAGTAGAACTAAAAACTAGTTACTAAAGTGTCCTCTTTGATACAGAACAAAAAAGACATAACCAAAAACCTTAAAAATTCTTTTGAAAGTTGATATAAAGATAGTTTTGGCCAAGTCAAGTGTTTTTTTTTTTTTTAAACAGGCTACTACTGAATTTCTGTTATTTCCAAGAAAGCACCAGTGGATATCAATACTCAACTGCACAAATTTAAAGAGTTATGTCTTTCAATACATACCTGTCAATGGAACACAGTGCTTTACAAGTATAATAAGGTTGTCTGCTGGAGTTCTCAAGGTCATACAGTACAATCACACCATCCGAACCACCTGATAACATGCTGATAATAAAAAAGGTTATATTAATTGATCATTTCATCACTTCATTTATTTGTTATGATATATATTATCAAAAGTTGTTGGGCTGCAGAGATAGCTCAGCAGTCTAGGTACCTGGCTAAGCAACTGCAAGGACCCAGGTTCATTCCCTGGTACCTCATGCCATGCCAACCCCACCCTGGGTGCACTGAGCTGGCTACTTATACCAAGAATGGTGGTGCATGCCTGTAATCCCAATGCTGGAGAGGCTGAAACAAAAGGATTGCTACAAGTCTGAGCTATGTAGTACAACCCTGTACCAAATACATAAAATTTTGTCAGCCAGGTGTGATGGTGCATGCCTGTAATCCCAGAACTTGGGAGGCTGAGACAGGAGGATTAGTGCGAGTTTGAGACCAGCCTGGGATACAAAAGTGAGCTAAAGGTCAGCCTGAACTACATAGTGATACCCGGTCTCAAAACACACACACACACACACACACACACACACACACACACAAAGGGATTTTTGCTGTTGTTGTTTTCTACTGGGGATTGAACTTGGGATCTTGTGCTTGCCAGGCATGTACTTATGCTGCTGAGCTATCTTCTCGGCCCAAAAAGTTGCTCTTTAAACATCAAAATGTATTATGATCATAAATACAGAGTAAATTCTCATGTCCAAGCTGCATAGTGAGACCCTGTACCAAATAAATAAACAAATAAGAGTTTTTCTTTCTAAGTGATATATAAGCATATACAAAAAACAGAAACCTTTTACATTGGCTACAATTAACCTGTATGACAGTATCTTTTAGGACATCACATATTTTAAGCTGTATTTATCTTTATCAGTCTGCAAGACTTTGCTACTTGTACTGTTTTGAGTTGTGTTTTCCAATGATCTTAGGTCATTTTTAATGAAATTATCTGAAATCATCTTTAAAGTTGTTACCTTTTTCATCTACTTCCTCAACAGCTATAGTACTCCATTTAGAAAATAACAATAGGTGATGCAGAACATGGTCAGTTTAAAGAGAATTCAACAACAAAGGTAGTGAGAGCATCTTTTATTTTCCTTTTACATACTGAAATGTGTATTTTGGGAAAAATTTTTTCTTGTTTCTGGTTTTCTTGTCTCCTTTCAGAGAAATTTCTTTTGGCAGGCTTAAAGATTAAACTGTCTTCAAGTAAGTCTGTAGTTTTATACTTATCTGGGGTTAGATGTATACATCATAACACCTTAGACATTCTAAATTTTATGTCATTATACAAATTATAAATTTAGGAGTACCATCAAAAGATTTTCCATAAAGGTCCAAGTAATGGGATGTTTTCCACAGTTCTTTCTCTCTCTTTTCATAATAACTCACTGCCATGACATTTATAGTAATCTCTGCTTTTTTTTTTCATACAGCTCATAATGCATTACTCAAGAGTCTATCCATGAATACCAGCTCGCTCATGAGTATGCCATCAGTTCTAAGCATTCATCGTATCTCCTGGAATTCTAGACTTGTTTAAATTTTTTTTATTTTTAAATCTTTAACACCCTCCTACATTTATCTTTCACTACCTCTTCCTTTTCCTCCAGTCCATCTTTTCTCACAATTTATTTACTGTAGAAACAAAAACTTTTTTTCCTGACATTGCCAGTGTAGATCTAATGACTGAATTCATGTGCTGCCACTAAAAATTTCATGTGCTTTCTAGTTTTTCATTGTTTCTGTCTTACTTTCTTATAACTTTTCTTTTTCCAATTTTGCATTCATATATCTAGTAACCTGAACAACTGACTTGAAGACAACACTATGTAATACAACAAATACTGTTGTATTTTGTTTGGTGAAATTCTGTATCATTTTTAATTTCTTCTTTGTTATTACTATTTTGTATTCTCTTTAAAAATAAATTAAAGGGGGACCACCCACTTGGTACTCCTCTCCTGTTCCTCTCTTCTGACAGGAGCTTTCTTTCCCCTAATAAATCAACTTGGTGCATACAAACAAACAAACAAATAAATAAATGGAAAAAGTAAAATTTCATGTGTTTGGCTTTAAGCAGCCAAATACAAACACACATTTATATATTTATTTAAGTACTGCTATTCCCTAATATTATTGCTCAACATGAATGCTTATGCTGTTCTTCTAGTCATTACAATTGTCTGATGTTTTTTGGCAAATAGCTAATGTGAACAATACCCTAGCTAGATATAAAATGTTTTTTTATATTTTCTTTTTGTATTTTAGGGAAGGGTCTACAGGGTGTTCAGGGTCTCACTACTAGATTAGACTTGCAGTGCTCCGCCTATTTACAGCCTCCCAAGAGCTGGGACTATAGGTGCATGCCACCATGCCCAGGCTCAGTCTCAACTGCCATCTCAGTGTGCCCTGAGGATGGACAAGTCCCTGACCGACCCCTGTGCCCACTTGCAGGCACTTTAATCCGCTGAGCTATTTGGCTAGTCCTAGATATAAAATCCTTGGCCCCTGAGTATCTTAGATGTGAATATTCCATAGTTAAAAGTCTGGTGATAAAATGACCCTCCCTTTTGTATATAGTTTCATATCCTATTTAAAAGTAAAAAAAAAAAAAAAAAATTCTCTTTATACATTGGATCCTCTTGCTAATATCTGACATATGTAACTACCTTGTAAACTTTTTTCTTCTATTTCTTTTTTAAATTACCCTCTGTACCAGCATCTGTTGCCTTGCTCCTGCCTTGCCCTTGCCCTTGCCTTGCCCTTGCTTTGCTTTACGACAGCATCTCACCGAGCAGCTCAGTTCAGGCCAGCCTTGAACTCACTGGGATCTTCTTGCCTTTGCCTCCTAAATGCTGTGATCACAGGCAAAGCCACCACACCCAAACCAAATCCTAAAGCAGTCTCTCTGGCATTTATTGTGTTAACTATGCATCTTTAATATTCATTTCTCAATTACTTTATTTCTAATGCATTCTTGAGGTTTTTCACCTCATTTCTGAGAGTTTTCTAACTCTGACATAAAATTCTGTCATATATGCTCTTTTAATATAACTTGTGGCTCGTTTTGAAGCATTAAGATGGCATTCTCATTATGTGGCAGACACCCATTCCTGGCACTGTCAGCAGTGGGATTCTTTTCTTTGCTGTTATAATAATTTTGTATGGATTTTGACCTTAATCCTATTCTTTTGCATATTTTTGTAAATTAATTTTTCTAGACTTTACAAAGGTTTAGAATATTTAAACTTCATATCTTTAGAACATCCTGATCCTTAAAGTGATTTTTCTTTTTGGTAAGATGCCCCAAATATCAGCTTACTTTCAGAGATGTCCTGTGGCTTTCATCTCCTCCTGCTCCTTTTTTGGGGGAAGGGGTGGGGGAAGACACATCTTCTTCTTTGGCTTCTGTTTATTGATCTTGCATTGCTCGATTTGGATTCTATCCCAAGGAGTTTCTCCTCCATGTACAGTTGCAATCTGTGAGGGGCTTTGACTCTGTGACTATCTGGAGGAGGTATAGGGCCCAGACTGTTCTACCTCTTCTGGTTCTCATGTGGACCCCCTGAACTTATCAATCATTCTAGTCTACCCTGCTTTTCCAGTCTCAGCTGCTCCAATCACACTGGCTTGCTAGACCTTACAACAAATACTCTAGTTATTTTGGATTTAACAGATTTACCTGATGGCCCACTTCCTTTCCGTGAAATCCCACCCTAGAATAAACGCATACTAGACAGATCTTGTGGTTAGCTAAGGTCTACTCCCATTGACTCACAGTTTCAAGTTTGGGAAGGATATTTCATTGCTCTAGTCATAGAAGTTTAGATGCTATTTCTTTTTTATTTTGCCCTTAAAAAAAAACTATGCTGACACTGATATCTCCTGGCTCTCTTATGAATATGTTGATCAAAAGATTTTCATCTAATTTGGAACAAAAATAAACATAGAGCTTTGCTAATTTAATGTGTCCAATGCTGACACAGACATACGGATTTCTTCATTGAAAATGGCTTCCTAAAAACAAGCAAGCAGACAAGAACTCTAAGAAACAAACACAGCTCCCTTGAAGCAAGTGACTGTGATGCAGTAGATGTATATTCTGGTACAAGCTCCTTACCTTCTTATGACTCAGTCACCAACAGTTCATGATCCAGGATGCAGGACATAATTATCATAATGTGTACCCCAGTCAATTCCAATTCACAATTTTTTTTGAATTTTTTATTTTATTTTATTTTATTTTCTTGTTTCAGAACTATTTATTTATTTATTTATTTATTTTTATGGCCGGCTCAGGGCAGGGCTGGTGCAGCATGTGGTGCCAGGGATTGAACCGTGGTCCCTCCAGCTGCCTAAGCTTTCCTAAGCAGGCGCTTTAGGCCACTGAGCCATCCTGCCGGGCCCCAATTCACAATTTAACTAGGTACTTTTTTCAAAACAAGTAGGACATTGTAAATGCAGTATCATCCTAAAATTCACAATTGATTCTAAAGTTGAACTGTTTAACAAAATTTAAATGGTATTTACAATGTCGGATGTTTTGCTTTTATTAGAATGGATTCTAAAAGTTTTCCTTCGAGTCTATTAAGTGGGTGCAAATAATCAAAGCATTATTGAAATGAACCCACTTGCTACTTGAAGTATCTGCTGGCACTAACATTACTTAACCATGAGGTTAATACTCTGCCAGCTGAGTGACCATGTTAAAAGACGCGGCTTTATAGGGGGTTTTGGTTGTGGTAGTACTGGGTATGGAGACCAAAGCCTCTCATATGCTAATGCAAATGCTTTATCCCTGAGTTACATCCCAGAAGCTTTTAATTTTTATTTTAAGATGGTCTTGCTAATTTGCCCCAGATGGACCCAGACTCAAAATGGGATTACATGCATGTGTCACTATACCCAGCTGGCTTTATGTCTTTATATAAACAAGAAAACCTGGTATTAAGATGAGTTATTTAAAAGAATTTAGGAGACAAACAAACTAAAATTTAACAGATTATGAAAATGTACCTTCTGAAGCTGAGACTATTGAAATGTAACTTTTGGATAGTTTTCTTCAAATATTACTTACCTTTGGAAATACATTTCTTCCTCCCTTCCTTATCATTACCACTGCTACTCTTCCTTTCTCCTCCTCCTCCTCCTGCCTCTCTCTCCTTTTTCTGAGATGAGGTACTGCTGAGATGGGCTTGAACTCGTGAACCTTTGCCTTTCCTAGCAGCTACAATTACAGGTAGGCACCACCAGGCCCAGCAATAGATTTCCAGTCTGGTTTTACAAAAATTTTTGATTTATTAGTATATGTGTAGCATATAATGCTCACTTGCCTTCTGGGGCACTGGCACAGGTACAAAGCACATCTGAATTTCTTTCTCCCTTTCCCATCCACCCTCCCCCGTATCTCTTGATTCCCTTCCTTTCTGAGTTCCTGTTTGTATGGATAATATCTTCAGTGATGTCACGTCAGTGCCCATAGTAGATGGTTAAATATTAATAGATATTTTAACCAAGTTACACATACATTGATTTTCTTAAACCTCATTTATTTATTTGTGTTATGGCCGGCTAGGCTGCCCTGGAGTGGGGTGGCACAGCATGCAGTGCCAGGTATCAAGTAGTGGTCCCAGCACTTGCCTGAACTTTCCTAGGCAGGTGCTTTAGACTGCTAAACCATCTTGCTGGCCCTACAGTGATGTTCTCAAGAGAAAGAAAATCAATATTTAATTTTGTGCTAAAGATAGTTTTTTTGTTTCTTTAAAATGCAAAATACCATGCTTAGCAAACAATAAAATAAATAGTTGTAGGTTTTAACCATATAATTATAGGGAAAACAACTGTAGCAAGTGTTTAGAATTTTCTCTGTATGTCCTATGAAAATACACCTCAGCCTACTTCTCAATATTTCATAAGACATAATATGTAATTTCCCACATTTCCCACTGGCTCAGCCAACTACAACCAATCACTGAACCAAAGGGCTGACTAGAGTACAAGTACTGAATACTTTTCCAACCAGAACACAAGGCCAAGAAGAATCAGTTAATCACCCACTCCTTGTGTCTGCATATATTTTTAAGTGAGTGTCCCACAGTTGTCTTTGATTGGGTGTCGAGCTGAGCCTTGAAAGGTCAGGAAAAAGAAAAGCATTTCTGCCAGGTATCTTTTAAATTTAATTGTATGCTAAGGTGAGGATTTTGTTCACTGATTTTCCTTATGACTATCATTTGAGAGAATGGTAGAAGCTAGAAGTAAAAAGTGAGTTAATGAAAAGTATCCTAACTTTATGTAAACAATAATCTCATTACAAAATAAAAATACTGAGACAAATACTCAATATACTGTAAGTTTGCTAGAATGTCAACTGTTTTTATACAATGTCCAATTCATGGAGCTACACCCTGGCTCTAAAACGGTCTTATAAGGGTATATGGTATCAGGAGCCAAATATAAATCTTCAGATTTGCATTTTTCAAACTACATCAGCTAGTGTGGAGGAAAAAAGATTGAAAGGAATAGAAGCACATGCAATACTGCTTTTAATATTCTATGTGCTTCAAACTCAGTTCTCAAAGATATACTTTTATTTCTTGTGTGTTTTCCCACTGGAAACCATGAAAATAGCAGCTATTTTATGAAATAACACCTAAAGACATATTCCAGTCCTTAATCCCCTTTGCATCTGAACAAGGAGAATATTTGTTGATTTAACAATGAATATATTTGGCAACAGTTCAGTTTTAAGATATGTCATTGAAATTTACATTCTTGACTTTTTTTAAAACCTCTACATGATTAATCTGGAAAAAGATTATAGTGCATTTCACAAAGAAAAAGTGGTAAGTTGGATAAACTTACTATCTCCTTTCAACAGGTTCAATGTCAAGGGTGTTAACTCCACTGCTATGGATTCTTTCAATATCTCTGTCTTTGTTTAATTCCAGTCCCAAGACCCTTTATAAATTAAAAGAGAGAAAAGAAAAATAAAGCTTGACAATAACAGAATAATTTAGAATGAATAAATTCTTCACCAAGGTAGACTATAGCACCAAAATCACAGATAATGCTTAAAGTTTTCTACTATACATTTATA